>PITA01001578.1:124712-189119 GCA_004023965.1 Spilogale gracilis
ATATTATGTTGAAGGCTAATAGTATTGCAAATCCCTGATTAGTCTGAATACCACTATAATAAAAAAAAAAGTCTATTAAAATATCAGAAAATATTCAATAGGCCCTTATTTGGTGAAAATCTGATATGCTGCCAAAAGGGAGGATAGATACTACAGATGTTGATAAATGTGAAGGAAATAACATTAATAGTTAAGAGTTTTTGTATCACCAAATTTCTTCTCAGCAAAACAGGGGATGAATGCTTGAATGTTTAGAGTAGCAACTGCAGCTACTCCAAACTCAGTCACTATCCTTTGTTCTCTCTCCTGTATCTCACATCCAAAACATGGCCCCAGGAAAACAGTGAAACTTGGTGCTCTACCAAACCTTAGTTCTCTGTTTCACTAAAGCTGCCATTGTTACTGCAAAGGGTGTGGGGCCAAAGACCTGGTAGGGAGTGGGTTGGGTCTGGTGTGGGGAAGATCAATGCCCGCAGTCACTGGCCTGGGTGGAGTGTCTGCTTTACTAGGGTTGGTTTTTGTTCCTAGACTTCCTCCCACCCCCAGGCATCAGCAGGAGAGAAACAGGAAGGGAAGGGCTGGGCTAAAATAAGCAAGGTAGTAGTTGGATGGCCTTCACTGGCAATGCTCCATTGTCTTCATCTACTGCCCAAGGAGCCCACAGAAGCAAGGAACATTTCTTTCCTTTACCTGGTAGCCAGTTAATAGCCAAACATGGGTGTTTTGTCTGGTGTAATGTGTCCTAAGGACCTGTTGCTCCTAAGGGTACTTACCATGATAAGGTAAGATGTGTGTAACACTAGGGTCAATGAAGAAACATACCATGACAAATTCGTGTGTATCATAGAAGTGCCATGTCATTCAGTTCATTAAATACACAAGTGGGAGTTTGGCTAGCTCAGAAGAGCATGCAACTCTTGATCTCGGTTATGAGTCTGAGTCCTGTGTTGGGTATAAATTACTTAAAAATGTGTCTTACCATGTGCAAAGCACTGTTCATTAGTGAACAAAACAGATATTTGGAGCCTGTAGAGTAAGGGGAGAGAAATAAATAATAGAATTTTGTAAGGTAGTAAGTGCTATAGAATATAAGATAGTTTAAAGGGATTTAGGAGTGTTGAGGGAGGTATTGCAGTTTAAGTAGGGGAATGATCATGGACTAAGAAGTTGAAAATCACTGTGACTTCATTTTGGTGTGCATGTTACATTTTTTGAATTTGCAAAAAAGTTAAAAGTTGATAGTATTCAGAATTAGAGAATATGGGCATTTTCTGTTGGTGGGGTTTTTTGGTACAAATTTTTAGAGGGATGTTTTGTATCTGTTATCTGCTAACACAAAATATGCACCTCCTCTGACCCGAATGTTCTACTTCTAGTAATGAGCCCCCCAAAAAACAATGCACCAGTGTACAAAGATCTAAGAGTAAGAATGCTCATGAAAGCATTGCTTTGAATAGTAAAATGTTCAGCAATAATATCAAAAGTTAAATAAATTATGGAATAGCCATACAGTGGACTACTATGTCAGATTTTAAAATGATACATTTATCAAGGTATATTTTAAGAGAAAACATTCAATTGCAGAAGTAAAACTCTTAACACTAATAGAACCCAAACTTTTTAATGCTTGGAGAATACAATGTCAGTCACTTTTTGAGGCTCTTGCTCTGGGTAATTGGAAAATAATCAGCTTCCTTTCCCCCCAGAGTTTCTTTAGTTTGTAATCTGTCCTAGAGATAATGGTTTTGATACATAATACATTTCAAAATCATGACAAAGTAAGCAAAACTGTCATAGTCATTGAGCTGGATGCCTAAAACTGATGCAGAAGAACTTGGAGGGAAACCAAGTCTTTGTCATGAAATATTTACTAACTGAAGGTGTGGGAGTTGAAAGATGCTTAAGTCTAGGAAGGATTACTACCTTAAATCAATCATACCCATATTGATGACATAAATTAATCTTCTAGCTTGGACAAGTTAACATTTCTGGGGTGATTTAGTTTGATACTGATCTAAATTATTTGTGGGACTGGACAGGAACACTAAAGTATACTTCGAAACCCTGAGAATATAGGTCAGTGGTCCTCAGATTTTATGCTTACGTAACACAGATTTTTAAAAACTAGATAGAAAAAACTATTCCTTTAAACATTTCTACATTGACATAAATTTGTTACCATTAAGTTTAAGTAGTTACAAAGATACAATTTCCAACATATTTAAAAATACTGTTACATCAGTCTTTTAAAAATCTATTCAATGTAATATAAATACCATAAAAATTTGACAGCTATTATCTTCCATTAATAAAAAGAATGAACTGTCAGAAATTTTATTGCAATATATTTTCATGCTTGAACATATCTTAATGGTTAACTTTCTTACCATATTTCTCTAAAATATGTTTATAAGTTATTTTTTAAATAGTAGGCTCCACACCCACTGTGGAGCCCCAACACGAGGCCTGAACTAATGACCCTGAGATCAAGACATGAGCTGAGATGAGGAGTCAAATATTCAACAGAGCCACCCAGGCACCCCAAAAATGTTTATGGATTTAAATGAAAAACTACTCTGTATTGAGTTACTACAATTATTAATAAAAACTAATCAAAAGTTACATACACATGGATAACATAACTGAAGATGAAAAATAAAGTTTATCTGTTAAGGACAGAGCTTTAAAAATAAATGCTGGGCAGTAAAGACTGGAGTAGAAAGGACTGACAAGGGCATTATTCTTACAGAATGGAAAATAAACATTAATAGAAGAGGAATTTGGGATTATATGTTCCTTTCCAGACACATTTTTTCTTTCAACAAACATATCAAATGTCTATAATGTGCCAGCCACAGCTAAATGAAGGAGATACTGGATAAGAATCAGTTCTCTTTGAGGAACTTGAGGGAGGTGGGTAGGGGAGGGAGAAACACATGCAATTAAGTTACAGTTGAATACAACCTACTTTAATAATAAAAGCATGTGTACTGTGCCTTAAGAAACCAAAATCATAAATAACTTGGTTGATTTAGGATAGGTTTAGGGTACGTGATAGTGGCTGGTCTTTGAAGAACTACTAAATGTGATAACTGAATTAGCCCCACAAGGATGAATGGGGGTTTACTATGCAGAGAAGCAGCTGTGTAGCAAGGGGAAACTGTTCTAGACAAAGTGAACAATATGCTCAGTTATTAAAAGAAAAAAGTCTAGGCAGATGGTTAGAGAGTACAGTGTCCATACAGCATATGTACTGTGGTGGGAATGACAAGGTGGAGGCCAGTTCGTACTCAGCCTTAAATGCCTTGCCTCCAGAGTTTGGGCTTTATATCCTACAGAGAAAAGGGAGCTAATTGGATGGCTCTGAGTAGGTATGTGATGTGATTAGTTTTTTGGAAACACATTCTAGACAGAAAGGAAAAACAGGATACTAGAGGTAAGGAGATAAGTAAGGAAGCTATAGCTATTTAGGTAAGGTGATGAGGGTATGAACAAAAGCAGTGATAACAGGCATCAAGAGGTATCAAGGATATAAGAAGTTGAGACTCAAATATCCTCTACTACTCCCCTCATCCCCCACAACCTCTGGGTGACCAAGAAATGATCAAGGATGACAGATTTCATGGTCACATTTTTGAGTGGGTAATGCAGCTACTAATCAAAGCTGAGAACACAGAGAAGGTACAGGTTAAGGAGGGAAGGGTAAAGACCATGCATCGGGTATACTGGGTATGGAAGTCCGATAGGAAGGCAAAAAGGACTGGATGCCCAGAAAGTCGATGGTACACTAGTAGAAGCTGTAGAAGTGGATATAATCACCTAAGGAGGACATGGAAAGATGGCAGATGGATATAATCACCTAAGAAGGATATGGAAAGATGGCAGATGGTGACAGGGATAGGTGGTGAAAAGAGATGACTATACCTATAGTGGGTGAGAGAAGCATCTGGAGTCAGGTTATTTAAACAAATTAATTTTCTAAGCCTTAGTTTCATCTGTAAAATAAAGCTTATGGCACTGACTTTAGAAAACAGTATTTTAAATGACATAATTCATAATTCATTAGCAGTCCCTACCACCTGGTAAGAGCTCAATGGATGCCAGTGATTCTTAAACCATTACAATATTGTCATAAAATTAGATTCTTAGAAAAAATAAGTCTATTGACATGTATTAGAATTACACAGGCTTATTATTAAAACAGAATGGAGAACTTCCAGGCAAGCAAGAACACTTAGAATTCTCCACCCATCCCCTTTGTATCCATACTGCCTTATAGGTCATCTTAAAGGAAGAATAATTTCAGTGCCTGGAGATGTACTGTAGCTTCTTTCCTTTAGTCTAGCACAGCCACTATTATATTTTAGTTTGCTTAAGAATAACAGTAACAGCAGTGTTTTAGTACAGAACCATTTATTTTAACTATACAGACATTTTAAGGGATTTTCTACAGTAATTCTGAAAATAACTTTCACCGTAAGAGGTGATTTTAGAATTGAATTCGCCATTTACCCATCTCCCATTGCATCTCCTAATACATATAAACATATACTAAATTTAACTAAGACCAGGTCTAGGAAAAGTTATTTTGTCAAACATCACATAATTGTAAGTGAAGAAACAGGATTTGAATTCATGTCTGAATCCAAAGCCTTGGTCTCTTCAGTTTTCTCTGTGCTGCATCTGTAGGAATGGCCTAAAGACCCTAGGTGGATTTAGTGTGGAGCTCTACTGAAGGAACATGAACATTTAAGAATATGTTAGATAAGAGGATAGTAGATGATGGTTTGTAGAAGCCAATGAAGGTTAAAGTAACATGGCACCTTCAGTTTCTACTGAAATGGGCAGTTTTAAGCCACTAATGACTTCTGCGAAGGAGGAGGAACACAAAATATTAGTCAAAGAGTAAATCTCAGGATAAACGTGTTAAATGCAGCATACTGACTTAAAGCAGTGTATTTTTTCCTCTTTACTATAGCTCTAACCAACATGTTTTTCTCTCAATTTCTTTCTCCTTAACTTAAGGATTCAGCATTCAGTTGTCACGTTTAATACCATTCTGAAAGAAATCACTTAGGAAAAAAATACTGTTGTGTCTGTGGGTTTTGTTATAGCATTAGTATTACTTTTAAAAGAAGATGCTACTGAAACTTTCAAATCTCAAGCTTAATTAGAAATATGCAACACTTTAAAAGCTTATGAGTTTTGCATTCTTTCTCCCACAGATTAGATAGGAGAATATATTGATAAGACCAAGATCATAGTAAAATCTATAGGCTTTAAAACAGAAGCTTGTACTGGAGGGTTTCTTTTCTTTCTCTTTTTGGATTAATCTATTTCACATTTATACTTCAAATGGAATACAGGTTTGTATTCTAGCTCTGTTGCTAACTAGCATGGCCCTGAATATATTTCTTAACCAATTATAGGTTTGATTTTCTCATAAAAAGCATGTTTAGTATCTGTCCTGGGCTGCAAGATTCAAGTAAAAAGTAGATGTAAAAGTGCTTAGAAATATAGTGTGACATTTATTATTCCAGGTTTAATTTTCCTATCACTATAAAATAAGGATATGAGAGTGGACTGTTCTAGATTTCCCATTAAGTATCTTCTAACTCTAAAAATTCTTTGACTCCTTATCAACATTATAGTACCTGTAAAACAGCATGAATTATTGAAAGATGTTTCCTTTTAAAAACCTGTCATGTTTACTTTTAAAAAGCATGTGCTGCCAAACTGTACTCTTAAAAAAATGTTTTTTTAAAGATTTACTTATTTGAGAGAGAGAGAGCACATGCATACACAGAGGTGGGGAGGGACAGGAGAAGAGAATCTCTTTTTTTTTTAAGATTTTATTTATTTATTTGACAGAGAGAAACACAGCTAGAGAGGGAACACAAGCAGAGGGACTGAGAGAGGGAGAAGCAGGCTTCCCGCAGAGCAGGAAGCCTGATGTGGGGCTTGATCCCGGGTCCCCAGGATCATGACCTGAGCCGAAAGCAGTCGCTTAACCAACTGAGCCACCCAGGCACCCGCAGAATCTTTTTTTTTAATTAAGATTTTATTTATTTATTTGACATATATAGAGAGTACAAGCAGAGGGAGCACCAGGGAAAGGGAGAAGCAGGCTGCCACTAAGCAGGGAGCCCAATGTAGGGCTTGATCCCAGGACTCTAGGATTATGACCTGAGCTGAAGAGAATTTTTTTTTTTAAAGATTTTATTTATTTGACAGAGAGAACAGAAGTTAGCAGAGAGGCAGGCAGAGAGAGAGAGAGGAGGAAGCAGGCACCCTGCTGAGCAGAGAGCCCGATGCAGGCCTTGATCCCAGGACCCTGAGATCATGACCTGAGCTGAAGGCAGAGACTTTAATCCACTGAACCACCCAGGCACCCAGGAGAGGAGAATCTTAAAAGAGCAGATTCCTCCATGAGTGTGGAGACTGATGTGGGGGCTCAATCTCACAACACCAGCTGAACCGAGAGTCGGATGTTTGACCAACTGCACCACCCAAGGCACCCCTCTAAAATAAATAAGTAAATAAGTAAATAAATAAGTAAATAAATAAATAAATAAATAAATAAATATTTTTAAATTTTTTTTTAAAAGATTTTTTATTTATTTGACAGAGAGAAACACAGCCAGAGAGGGAACACAAGCAGGGGGAGTGAGAGAGGGAGAAGCAGGCTTCCTGCCGGGCAGGGAGCCCGATGTGGGACTCGATCCCTGGTCTCTGGGATCATGACCTGAGCCGAAGACAGTCGCTTAACCAACTGAGCCACCCAGGTGCCCCTTAAATATATTTTTTAAGAAAATATGATAAAGCAAATTTTTTCACAGTATAATTCAAGGAGAAAATGTGGACAAGTTTTTAAGCTGGTGGTAAAGAGTAAAACTTTTAAAATTGTAACTGAGGGAATGGAAGCTTAGTGCACATAAGAATCTATCTTGAATTTTCGATGGAGGTGACAAGTGGCTTGTTGGCTAACCTAGAAAAATAAGTGCACCTGAAATATGGCAAAAAACATTTCTAAATTATTTTCAGATTCTAGCCTAAGTATCAATCCTGTTTTCAGATAAGAAACACAGGTCATAAATTGGTAGCCCGTGGACCTATCCAGTTAAATTTTTGCTGGCTTGCTAAATGTTTAAAAAGTATTCGAACCAATGTTTTAAAATTGGAAGATTTCACACAAAGTCCAAATTTCAGCTCCTCTTGACAAATCTGGTAACACTGGGTCCACATTCCTGCATGGCAAAATTTGGCTAGAGCTGGGAAGTAATGTTCCATTTGGATGAACACGGGGAGTTCTTTAGTCCCCTCTACTGGCCATTGTTCCTTTTCCCTTACCATCTCCTTTGCTATAGACCCTTGATTTCACAATGTCAGTAGGATACAGAACCACTGTAACACATTATATGCCAAATACCCTATTTTTTTTTTTTACCATTAATAGGTATTAAGAAACACAATCTTTGAGAACTGAGGGAGGCACCAGAAGCAATCTGTTTATGTAAAGGACAGTAAAGGATATTTTTGGGTGAATATTTACTAATTTTGATCCTTTTAAGTACATTCAATCTGCCTATTACTGGTTGTGGATGGGGGTGGCAGGAATGGTAGGAAAAATATGAAACATTTTGTTTTATTCGAGACTTATGATAGATGAATTTTCAAATGCATATTAGATTTCCAAATGTAAACTAACATGAAGAAAAGGTGAAAGAGAGGGCCCAAAAAGAAAGTGTTTTTCAGCAGACAAAAGTAGTAATGTTCATTCTCACTCAAGTGGCTGCCCACATGCTAGCAGAGCTTAATTTGGACTGATAAAATTCATCTGGAGATGCCAAATAGCATCATATGTCATGTGGCTGGAAACTATAGTAGTTCTATTCTGTTTTGCTATCTGGCATCTGCTAGTAGAAAAACGTTGCAACACGTTCAGTTTGGCTAATTAATTTAGACTCATGTGAATAAAATGTGCGGTGTCTAGCTTCTGAACTGTGCCAAGGCCTAACAACAGGAACTGCTCTTCCTGGATGAATTCGGATGATGCCACTGGTTCTGGTATACTTCACCAGCAGACACTACTATTAAGTTAATAGAAAATGACACATCCTACTCACACAAAATACCAGATGGCCAGCAGTTGCCTTGGTATCTGCTTTGATAACATCAAGATTCATCTGAATTTGAATTACAGGCCCACACATCTTTCATCAGCAGTCCCCAGGGTGCCAGGAGTTGACACTCATGAAACTGTGCTGACATCAGTACCTGCTGCAGATTCTATCACACCCGCTCCAAGTGCTGGCCAAGGAGCAGCAACACTTACCACAGGGAGACAGTCCAGGGTACTAGCGCCTCATCTCCACAGACAGGAGGATCAAATACTAAACTCTTTGTAGGATACCATAGAAGGGTGTGTGTGTGCAGAGAAGTGGGATGGATTTAACTAACAACTCACGACAATGGTAGATATAATTATATTTGAGAAGGCTTAATCATGATTGGCGAAGTATGAATACTATGAAGTATTCTTGCAAAATACATTGAATGGAATTTAATCAAGCCATTAGATCAACTTCTGGCTTATAAGGAATAATTCGGAAAAAAGGAAGGCTGAAAACACCTCTGGCCTGAACTCTTTAAAATGACAATGTTTGGGGGGGTGAAGATAGGGAAGTTGTTCTAAATTAAGGCTAAAGAGTTACAACACCCCTCAGGAAAAAAACTGAGGGTTGCTGGGGGGTGGGGAGGGAGGGATAGGGTTACTGGGTTATGGGGAAAAAAAAAAAGTTACAACACCCAAATACAATACATAAACACTGACTGGATCCTGAGTTTTGTTGGAGGAGCAGCGGAAAAGGTATAAAACATATTCTTGGGTCAAATAGAATATACATTCAGACTAGATTAGATTTTAAATACCAAAAAATTATTGATTTCCTTAGTTGTGATGTTGATACTATGTTTTGCAGAAGTTTAAAATTCTTGGGGAATACATTTTGGAAATTTTAGAGGGGTCTGCTTAACAAGTGTCTAACCTATTTCCAAATAGTTTAATGACAATGAAAAAAGCATGAGAAAGGATGAAATAAATATGGCAAAATGTTAACTGTTGGATCTAGGTGAAGGTGAATGTTTATTGTATTCTTTTGACTTTTTTTTTTTTTTACTTGAGGGAAAAATGTTGGAAACACTTCAGAGGGGAAATTTAAGAAAAGTTTGAGTAACAAGAACTATACTGAATTTAATCAAATGAAGCTGGCAATGTCCTAGGCACCTGGGAAACACCAAATATATTTAATCGTTTAGTATTTACCAAAATAATATCATGTGCAGGATAACATGATAGGGAGAACAGATTCATCTAATAGACAAGCCATTCTATTTAGATATAAACAGAGTAAAGCTAAGAATGTAAGCAGCTGTTATATAAAATAGTGGTTGTCATAAAAGAAGTACAAAAAGTGCAAGGTAAGCACAGAGGAAATTACTTCGGGTTGGAGAGAATCTAGAAACATCTCCAAGGATAACTAGGACGTGGAAACAGTCACAAAAGGTTAGTGCTCCAATGATTAATCTTGGTAGAAACAAGAACAGTTCATTTTGGCTAAAGCATGAGTAGCATGGAAGTAGAAATTAAGTAAAGAAGCTAGGTTTGCACCCGTGTTGACTGGCTGAGTAAATACAATTTTCAGTTTACCTGGAAGTTCTCCTGGTTTTTTTCCCCTGGCAGCGTTAGGCATCCAACCCAGTATTACCAAGATGTCTTACAGTTCTTGACTCAAGTCTACAAAAGGAACTACATGAGATAATGTGTGACAACTCTTGAAAAGAACTATATAAAAGTATTACGGCATTTTTATGAATATTCACAAGAATTAAGTTGTTTAATAAAACGTAGGTATGGAGGATTAGGACGGTACAGCTTCACCCAGCACAGCAGTTCTCGCTTATAAGACCCCAAAGGAGGAGAAACAAAAGGAAGAACATTCATAATGTTAAGACAGGAGGCTGGAAAGTAAGACTTAGAAGTGTTGCCCCTGCAGTGAAGGATCACCTTCTTCCTTTCTAGGTGGTAATGGAAAACGATTTCCTCAAGCTCCATAATCCTCCGTCCTCCAAAGATCAGGGTGAAAGCACTTAATAGGAACTTAAGGGGCGCGGTCAGGGGCTCCATCTTGCGGGAGTGAGGAGCTCCGCCCTGCGGTGCGCGCCTAAACCCCTTCCCGACCCGGCTCGCTGCAGCTGGGCGCGAGAGGCCGGTGGAGCGGCCTCGCCCCGCAGGGAACCTCAGAGGGGCGGGGGTAGGGCTGGCAGGCCAGCCCGGAAAGAAAACCTTATTCCAGCGGAAGCCGCTGTGAGCCCTGCTCACCCTCTCAGCGCTCAGTCTCCCATCGGCCGTCTAGCTGAGGGCTGCTTCACCGGACAGGACAGACGCACCCACACCTCACTTTGCGACTCCAGCTGGAATGGGCACTCCCGGTGGTACCGGGGGCTCTGGCTATTCCCATCCTTCCGCCATGACCCCATTCGGAAGTGCCAAATCCAACTTCCGGGCAGGACAGGGATTTTCGGGACCCTAACCTTGTCCACCTAGGTAAGTGACCAGACGTCCCAGCAAAATAAGGGCCAAAAAACCTGCTCCTTCCTCTTCCCCATCCCGGGCAGGTAGTTCTTAATATGAATTAAGTTGTCTAACCTGGGATGTCTGGTCACCTTTGGTCCTTTTCCGGGCCTCCTCAAAGATTTATCTTCCCACACGGCTCGACTGTTGCCCGGGGCAACGGTGAGATTTGGGCGAAGGGAAAACTACGTCACACTGGAGACAGGAGGCCAGTCAACGCCCTGCCATTATCAGTTATGGCTGCCTTAGCTTCAAAAGTAACTTCCGATTGCGAGTTGTCACTCTGCCCTGCTGGAGGCTTACTCTGTGGCTGGGCTTTGCCAGCGGCGCCCAGTGGGCGGGAGAGAGGGCGTAGAGCGGCTGAGGACAGGAAAAGGGCGGAGCGAGGGAAGCTGGCGCCACTGTCTCATTCTGATTGGGCAGCGTCGTTGGCGCCAATGCCTCACTCTTATTGGGCATCGTCTCTATGCTTGGCTCCGCCTCTTTTTCTTCCCCAGCGAGTGACGGGCCTGCACCGGAGGGGTGGGCGGGGCGGTAGGAGAGAGAGTGTGTGGAGGGGCGGGCGGGCGGGGCGGGGCAAGTGGGGGAGGGGCGGGCGGGGGGCGGCGGTTGGGCAGCGTCGCTTCTAAGGAGGAGGAGGAAGGAGGGCGAGCGAGGAGGATGGCGGAGTTGGGGCTTCTGACGGTAACCCGGGGCCGATGAGGCGGGAGGGTGATTGTTGGTCGGTTCTTCCTGTCTTTCTTCCTACCCGTCGGGCGGTCCAACTGGCTGTCGATAGGGGGAGGCCCCGCGCGCTCTGAGGAGACAGAGCCGGCGGGGCCGGGGCGAGGCCCGAGGGGCTGGGGCCCTGGGAGGCGCCGCCGCCGCCGCTTTCCTGGGTCCTGCCGCAGGGAGGGCCCGGTCCTTGGAGCTGGCTCTCGTGCGGGCCCGCAGGCGGGCGCCAAGAACGAGCCGGCCGGCTCTGACAGCGGCCCGGGCCGGGCCTGCGGTGGCGGCGGGCGGGCCGGGGCAGCGCCTGGGTGAGGGCGCGGGCCGGGGGCGCCGGGCTGATGACCCTGCCCCGCTCTGCCCCCGGGGGCACCTAGCTCAGGCTGCGGGGCGCCCCGTGGGCGTCCGGGAGGCGTGTAAATCGTTGGCCGGGGCCTTGGCGCAGTGCTAGTGGTGCGGGGTGGGGTATTTCCTCCCGTCTTCCCCACAGCCTACCACTCTCTCCCCTCTGTCCTTTCGGTGAAGAGTGGCGAGTTGGCTTTGGGTATGTTGCCTGGTGAGGCGAGTTGTAGGCATCCAAGACGGCCTTGTTGGACTTGCTTGGTGGCAGCCACTTTCCGCGGTAGCCTTTAGGAATAGAGGAAAAGTACTCTATCTCCTCCCCTCCTTACCCCGCTGCTCCCCCCCTCCCCGCCCCCAAGCTCTTAATGCTAGAGGCTTCAGGAGCAAAAGATTTTCCCCCAGCCCCTCAGTATCCATTGTTTTGTACCATCCCCCTCCTCCGCCCCAAGCCTAGGTAGAAGAAGAATGACTTCAAACTCTTAATTGCCCCCTCCCCCCCGTTTTTAAATCAGCGGAGGTATTGTGTTATTGTGTTAGTATGGGTTTACAAACAGGTGACATGAATACCGATTCGGGAGTCGGAAAGAAGATGCTTTTTAATGTGTTTCTAAGCTTTCAGTCCGTACAGTTGGTGATTGGATTTTCTTGTCTGTAGCTTTGTATCATAATGGGGGTGATGAGAATAAAAGAGGAAGCAGTATTTTGCAACCTACCCAAAGAAATATTTTTTAAGTCTCTGGGGATGCTGAAGCAAAATTGGGTTGTAGATGTATACTGTATAGTATTTGCTTCAGTCTATAGCTTTCCACCTGTGCAAGTTGGTACACTTCTTCATAAATGTCAGCTTCTGGTATCTACTCAGTGATTACTGTACCTAAAACTTAGTTTTTGTTTTTCAGAATCCTAGGGTTTACTTGTGTTACCAATTATTTTTGTATTTAAATGTATCATTACCACTGAAAAATTACCCTATTTTAAAGGCTTCAGTTTATTAGTGTACTGATTTCTACCCTGGCCCTTCACTGTTAATATGCATTTGAAGAAACTTAGCTATTGGGTACAATTTGTAACATTCATACATTTATAGTTTGAATTTATCAAGTATTGAAGACTTTTCTATGTGAGTGACAGGAATTTTTAGAAATGTGTGTGTGTGTGTGTGTGTGTGTGTGTGTGTATGTGTATATATATATACCATTCCCTTTCTGTGGAATTTAGATTGAATATGATAAATCTTTTAAATACCTGTTGACATGAGGCACACTGAAGCTTTTTTTAAATTATGAATATACATTTGAAAAATAGTTCTCGACAAGTGAAGGCTTTAATATAGCTTTAAAATGGCTTAAGTATAATATAAACCTAACATAAAAGTGTAGTCTTGAAATGCCAGTTTGGAGGGGGTGGACCTATCCTATCTAAGATTACTACTTTTTCTTAGGGTGCTTGTTTAGTTTTCGAAGAAACAACTGCATTTACTCTCAGGTTGGCATTTGCTTATTAATATCTCGTTGTTAACACAGTTTTCAAGTGTTTTTCTCTTATTAAAAGTTGTTACAGATAAAAGTGACAGTAAGAGATATATTAATAGCTTGCAGCTAGATTTAAAAAAATTTTTTAAACTACCATATTCAGAAAGTTGATCAGAGCTTGGGAATTATATACCAGTCAGAAATATGAAACAAAAGGATCACCAAAATTATATTGCTGGAATTGTGCTTTTTTAGTATTATTATTTCTTCAGTAACTTGGGACAGGGCTTGTCCCATGTTCAGAGAGACATAAACTACAATTCTGTGTGGAATACTCCCAAAGATGTCTTCTGAATAGCTGGGGGAGGGGGCAGGTGTGTGTGTGTGTGTGTGTGTGTGTGTGTGTGTGTAATCTACATATACCCACATACACCCAGCATGGGGCTTGAACTCACCACCCCAATATCAAGAGTTGCATGCTCTTCTGACGGAGCCAGCCAGACGCCCTCTGCTGATACATTTTTTGATATGCTTTACCCGTGTGGGGGAAAGGTAAATAATACTGAATTTCTTGGGCACCTGGGTGGCTCAGTGGGTTAAGCCTCTGCCTTCCGCTCAGGTCATTATCTCAGGGTCCTAGGATCAAGGCCCACATCAGGCTATCTGCTCGGCAGGGAGTCTGCTTCCCCCTCTCTCTCTGCCTGCCTCTCTGCCTACTTGTGATCTCTCTCTCTCTCAAATAAACAAATAAAATCTTTAAAAAATATATTGAATTTTTTTGTTATCCAGGCAGTCCTATTTGTTTTGAAAATATGCTGGATTACCAGTATCTGTTGTGCAATATTTCTATAAGACTTTTGTTCTTTAAACAATTTTTAGATTTTTTTCTAGTGAGATATTTAAATATAAAAGTTGTTGTGTTACTGATTTAAAATATATCTTAACTTGTGTGTGCACATACAAGGATGAGTATTTTTTGGAGGTTGAAAGAACATATCTTTACAATTCACTTTACTATATTATATTATTCATGTATCATTTACATATCATTCATGTATGAAAACAAAATCTATGCTTATAATCAAAAAAAACAAAACAAAAGCAGCCCCCCCCCCCAAATATTAAAACCAAACAGATTGACCCATAAATCCTTCAGTGAGTTCTGAGGTTTATATTTGGGCTTGGTGGAAGTGTTCTTGAATTGGTTTATAAAATATCAGTTCAGTTAGGAGAGGAAATTGAGATATATAATAAACACTTTGTCCTTTTCTAATAAGACTACTGGGGAATTGGCAAATATTTTGTTGTACATAAATTAGAAATTAGCTGTAATTTAACAGCAGAGTGATATATTACGTATTTTGTGGTACTTCAGAAACTGCAGATATTAAATTGGTTCCTTTTTTGCTTATTGTTAGACTTAAACTTCATGCATTTTATATTATAATTTAAGGCTAAATCTTCCATAGGCTGAATTATAAAAAAGTTGCTGTCGCTGTGTTCTGAATTTTGTCTTGTCTGCTAGTTCACAATCACATCAAAGTTAGGCTATGTAAATCTTTCTGAAAATATTTTCTCGACAATATACTAGTTAAAATTTTTTATTTTCCTAGCTCTGTTTACACTGGCTTTTAAAATCTGAAAAATTTCTAAGTCACAAAGTGACACATGGAATGCTTGAACTTTATGTAGAGTTCTGAAATGTAATTGCAGTCAGTGAAGGATGAAAGCAACAAGGAAAAGTTGGAAAAATTGACTTATGTCCTAAAATATAATTGCATTATTTTTGACGTAAACTAATGCTCATTCTTTTCCCCTGGTTCCCATTTTTTTAGCACAGCATCTTTAATTCTGCAAAGCAAAGTTGTAATACATGAAAAGAATATTCTAATTACAAAAGGCTCTTTAGCTTTTGAGATGCTGGTAACATATGTGCTTTCTGAGAAAGTATGAAATTCCCATTATCAAGATTTAAAAGAACTAATTAGATTTCACACTATGTATCTCATTCCAACTTCTCTAAAGATCAAACTGATGGCAAAAAAGTAGTGCATGCTGTAAAAGGTAAGGGTTCTTTTATTGGAAAGAATGAACATACTGCTTGAAGCTAAAACATTAAAGGAGACCTTAAAAGTGAGTATAATTGGTCCCTAATGAAATGAACCTGACTTTATGAAGTCTTTTGGCTTGTCTATCTTCTAATGTTTAGAGCACTGTGAACACTTAAAATTTAAGTACTTTATTTGCCCTCAAATACTATTAGTAAATTCTACAGTTTTAATTAAGTCATTTCATAGTTGATAAAGATAAATCTTTTTTTCCATTTGGTTTTCTAATCTCTTAGAAATTTGGAAATTCTGATGTCTTGAAAAACAAGAAATTCCTTGTTCTGACAGTGAAATTAACTCCCAATTCTAGATATTATCAGTTAAATTTGCACTTTCTCAGTTTCCAGTTTTGTGTTGTACAGCACTCCTTACTGCTTTCAAGACTGTCAGTTTTGTAAATAGTCCTTAAGTTAACTTTAAATTTTTGTTTTGTAAATATTTCTTCCTAACTATAATTTCATATTCATAATGTTATCGACCTCCCAAGTGCCATGTATGTCTCAGACTTTGAGGATACATAGGTAAATACATTATGTTTTCTGCTTTCAGAAAGTTCACAGTTTGTTGCATGAACTGTGCAAGTCAGTAGTAAATGGTTTTACAGTGTCGACAAGTGCTTTGTTAGTGGTATATGTTGGAGAACTCAGATGAGTTAACACAGATTGCATGTATAACCAGCAATGCTTGCTGGAGGATAGGACTTGAATTAACTCTTGAGGGATAAGTAGGGTAGAGTGGACAGAAAAAGCATCGAAGTTAGAAATGTTAAGGTCCATTTGGAGAATTGCAGGTGAATAGCAATTTGGATTCTGTGTATGATTTAGTATTTTAGTAGGCATTCATGAAAGCATATATTCTTAGAGATTGTTATTTCTTGTGTTTTAATTTGGGACTTGGACTGTGGATCTGCATGAATGTGGGAGATCTTCGAATTTTTATTTGAACCTTTTAACTAAGTATATTTTTCATTAATATTTTAATTAAATACAAGAAGAACGTAGCCGATATGGAATAATCCCCAGGTTTAGACCTTTGATAATTATGTTTCAAAGTCACATTTAAGTATTTTTTTCTCAACATTTATGCATCACATTAAGGGTAACATTTATGAACCTTCTTAGAACTCAGTGGTGTTTACTGTACAGACATTTAAAATTCACTTTTCTGGGGGTTACCTCCTGGCTCATTTGGAAGAGTATGCTGCTCTTGATCTCGGGGTCATGAGTTCAACCCCTTCCTTGAATGTAGAGATTACTAAAAATAAATTAAAAAAAAATAAGATTCACTCTTTTGAGAGTGTTAAAAACCACCTCTTTTCAGACTTATTTCAAAGTGTCACTCTTTCCTTTGGGTAAGTCAAAGTGTCATCAGCAGTTATATCCTGATAGAAGTCTTTGTGTGGCTTATGATTTAAAACTTCTGTGAACTTGAATATTAAGTAATTTTCCATATTGTATGATTTGATACTCCTTTGAGGCCGTTTTTTGGCCATTCCAAACTGTTTCCTCCAAAGTGCCATGGTTTCTCATTTAAAACATTCTCATGCTGCTTTTTATTGTTGCTTTGATCCTTCCAGTTATTTTTGTTGTAGATACTTGAGAAATTCCTTTTTAAAAATTTCACTGTTTAGCCATTACATTATACATTTAAAAAGATTTATTTAATTATTCTGAGAACAAGAGAGTGCAGAGAGTGAGCCGGGGGATGGGCAGAGGGAATCTTTCAGACTCCCGGCTGAGCCAGGAGTCAGATAGAGGGCTTGATCCCACAGCCCCATGAGATCATGACCTGAAATGAAGCCAAGAGTCAGATGCTTAACCAGCTGAGCCACCCAGGTGCCCCTCCATTATCAATTAAGTGTCAGTTTATTTATTTCAAGGTTATTTGTTAGGAAACTAAAACTTTCTGGTTTCATCTCCTTGGATAGATAAGACCCCCTGCATTCTGACCTGGCTAACCCAATCACCCTTCTGGCCTCTGTATCATATCTTTTGGGACATGTTTGATTCTAAGAGGAGAATCTAAGAATCAAACAGAAGTGGAATTAAATATAACCTCTTTCACGTCACCCAATCTGTTGACACCTGCATTTATTCTTTTTTAATATTTTTGTAATGATGTTTTTAATGTCTCTTTTTTTGCTAGATTATAAGTTTCATGATAGCATCAAATATGTGTTTTCTTTACTACCATTTTTTTAAGTATATAATGCCTGAATTGTAAGCTCTTTATTAAAAAATCACTAAAATTAATAGTCTTGAGCCCCCAAACGGACCCTTGAAAAGGGCAAAGAGAGGTCATAGTGCTTTTGGTCTTAAACATATTTTCTGCCTTTAGACCCACTCAGGCCTTAATTGAAGGCTTTTTTTTTTTTTATGCTCATAATGTACAATTTAAAAAGTTTAGTAACCAAATGTGAAAAGGACTGGGATATCTCCTAGAGCTCATAAGGGAGTTGAAAATGAGAGTGGGGGGGGGGAAACACTTAAAAAAATCAGATACAAGACATTTTTTTAAAATCAAAGTTTAAGGCAGCTTAATGTTGTGATAAGCATAGAATCTTTCTAAGCACCATTTATTTTATATATAGAACAGTAACATTAAAACATAACATAAAACAGTGAGTTTTGCTCAAGATTACAAAGGACCATGTGTTGTGTTTGCGAGAGGTTTTTACCAAAATGATGCAATTAAAAAATCACAATGCCAAGCTTTTGTTATTAAAAAGATTTGCTTAATGAGGTTAGACATAGTAGGCACCGTAAGTACTGAGTAAAATTAAGTTGAAGCAAACAATTATCTGAAAGAACTGACTCAACTGCAGTATAAGTACGTTACAATTTGTAGAAGTGGATTTTATACCTACCCTTCTTTCCTTTCTTAGCTATGAAATATGTAAAATTGAGTAACACGTTTTTCTTCATTAGTTTTGAATAAAAACATACCTGTTGCAATGATATGACAAAATGACATTAAGTATTTCTGTAACTTTTATTCTGTTAAAAAGAGTAAGCTTTATTTTTTGGTATTTCTTGATAACTGGGACTGGAAAAATTAGATTGGGGGTTGTAATTACTTTTTTGCTAGAAGCATGTGGAGTTTAACAGATTGGGTGACTTGAAAGAGGTTATATTTAATTCCACTTCTGTTTATATATCTTTTGGGGGTAAAGAATTCAAAATTTCACCTAAGGGCTTTAGTTCTTAGATAAACTGTGTGTTAATATTGTAATCCATTGAATTCTATGATTCTGTAAGCTGGTTATTTCTTGTTGCTAAAACAAATACTGGTTTATCTACCATGTGTTAATTACCATTGTAAACTCATAGAAATAGGGTACTTATATACTAGGCAGCTTAAAATAGTAAGGCTTTATGATTTAATCTTGAAGACATTTATTTCTGTACTTTGGAAGTAGTGATTTGAAATTCTTAATACAAGAAATATGGCCTAGTTTCAGAACACCCACTAAGCAACTGTGGGAACTCAGCATGCTAAATGGCTTGTAGTGCTGCAGTATTTTTTAATTTTCCCCACCCCCTGTTATATAATAGCTTATAGTAGTACACAGAGAACATGAGTATTTGGGACAAGAACAAAGTGTATTGAAGTTCCCAAAACATGTGAGATTGTCAGGCTTTGTGTTAAGTAGTAAGAAGCTAAAAGATGGTCAAATATAATGACGATTCGTGAGTGAATTACACACATCAGGTGGATGTTGTAGGTTGCAAATAAGGCAAGAAAAAGCAAGAATTGGGGGGGGGGCATGAGAAAAATGACTTTAAAAAATAGTTACTATTTTTAAGAAAACAAAAAAAAATTTTAAAGATTTTTATTTATTTGACAGAGAGAAAGATCACAAGTAAGCAGAGAGGAGCAAGCAAGCTAGAGCCCGACTCTGGCCTTGATCCCAGGACCCTGGGATCATGACCTGAGCCGAAGGCAGAGGCTTTAACCCATTAAAGCACCCAGGTGCCCAGAAAACAAAATTTTTATTTAAGAAGTTTGATAGCTCTGATTTAAACATTTCCATGATGCTTGTGTACAGGGCTTAAAAATTTCAGTGGAAATAATTCTGAACATTTTCCCCAGAATGTTGTGCAATGGAAACATTGCAGCATTATGTTAGCCTATGAGAACCAGATACTGAAACTGATTAGCTACTAACTATGAAGAATGAAATCTAGTTCATATTCATTGTTCAGAAAAGTATAGTTGTAAAGGCATTTGATAAGATATAGCTTTGCCATCTTCTTAAAGGAACTGAGTTGATCTGCAGGAATTTTAAAAGCATGCAGATGGATATTTAGTTAAATGTTTCAGTTTAAAGATTTTTATGATATAGAAAAGGAAAGACAGTAAATTTGCTTTAAAAGTCAGCTATGTAATTCTTGTGGAGTTAGCTCTTTGAGTAATGCCTTAATGCATAACTAGTTATATATAAAAATATAAAGAATTGGGGCACCTGGGTGGTGCAGTCAGTTAAGCGGCTGCCTTTGGTTCAGGTCTTGATCTCAAGGTCTGGGATCAAGCCCAGCATTGGGCTCCTTGCTCAGTGGGGAGACTGCTTCTCCCCTGCCTGCCGCTCCTCCTGCTTGTGCTTGCTCTCTCCCTGTCTCTCTCTCTTTCTCTGTGTGTGTGTGTCAAATAGAATCTTTTTTAAAAAATGATCTATCTGGTCTTTTTTTCTACTGGAACTCAATTACACCTGATATTTTCTTGTGTGTGTGTGCACATTTAATGATAATTGATAAAATAATAATGATCCAGTGGCAAGATCTTGAAGATTGTTGTTTCATCAAAGAAAGTTGAAATTTAAATAAAGTTGAAGTTTTGCTGTATTTGATTATATTCAGATTCTTTAAAAATTGATAATCCACAAGTGGTAGATTCATGTGCTAAAAATAATTTGTTGATTAGCTCATCTCTTTCCTTACTATATCATTATCCAGTTTTTATAACTAACAATAATATTTGCATTGCTTCCGAGAATAAAGCTAAGTATTGCCAAGTAATGTTTTTTTCTTTCTGTCATGATTTAAATATCCTATCACTTGCTACCTGTGAATTTAAATGACTTACATCTTTGTGGTA
Organism: Spilogale gracilis; assembly: GCA_004023965.1. Taxonomy (NCBI): domain Eukaryota; kingdom Metazoa; phylum Chordata; class Mammalia; order Carnivora; family Mephitidae; genus Spilogale; species Spilogale gracilis. Next base: position 145,070 of record PITA01001578.1, read on the forward strand.
TAAGAATTTTTTATGTCAAAATTTCTGTAAACTATGTGAGAATCATTTTGGGATTATAGTCATAAGATAGTACATACTATTTGGGAACTAGTTGGATTTAATGTCTTAACCTAAAAAATAATGTCCTTTTATGTATATTCAGAAAATGCAAGCAAGGGTTGCCTTTCAATATTTTGAGTTGCTTCTGATGGGAGAAATTCCTTATTAACCTTAAGTTAGGCCTGGCTACTCAGTTTCTTTTGATCTTTTTTCAATAATATTTTTGTTTTGGGGTATTTAAAAAATATATAATACAGCGACAATGAGATTATATATTTAAAGCTCAAAATGCATTGTGTAAATCCTATTTTAACTGACAAAGTAAGTAGATAAATAAAATAATTAGTTGAGCATATGGTCTTCATCTGAATAGTCTCAAAAATTGTCTGTATAAGTGTGAAAAAGTCTATTTGCCCTAATTTTTTTTTTTAAGTAGGCTCCACACCCAACATGGGGCTTGAACTCAGGACCCTGAACTCAAGTCAAGTGCTCTACCGACTGAGCCAGCCATGCACAAATATGCTCTATAATAATGGCAATTTGCCAAATACTGATGTAAGTTACATGCCTTGAGACCACACATCCTCTAATCTTGCTTTGTATAATACATTTATTTTTGTTTATATACTTTCTGACAGTTTCTGATAATTTATGGAGTGTGTAATGGAAAGGATTTATAATCAGTTAAGACGTAGTGAAGGAATACGAGTTTATACATATAAAAATGAAGCAGAGAAAGTTAATGTTTAGCTTAAAAATGCTGAAAATCATGTTTTTTTTTTTAAGTTGAAAATACTTTATTGAATACTGTAGTCATCTTAGTGCATATAAACTAAGATAGCAATTACATTCTGTTTTTGCTTTACACTGACAGGTAATCAACTTTTGTCTTTATTGCCCGTTTACACGTGGTAAATGAAAACTAATCTATATTTGGAGAATACTTAAGGTGTGTGTGACATGTTTTGAGTTCCTTGGCAAAAAAGGCAGTTAAAGCAAACATTCCCAGGTCAGTCCTTAGAAGAGTTCTTTGGGTGGCATAAGAGCTTTTAAGAGAATGTTTGGCCAAGATATATGATGTTTACTATTGTATCTTAGGTCCATTGAGACGTTTAAATCCCTACTTCCCCACTCCTGCCTTTTATTTTGAGGTTTTGCTGTAGAATCTTGCGATTTTTATATATGGCGAATTGAAGTGTTGTCCAGGAGAGCTGTAATCCCAGTTATGGCTTATATTGTGGGTTGGGTAAACAAGAATTTGCAGTTCTTCACTCAAAACTTTGCCCAGAATAAAAATTTCATAACCTTTGGCTTTTCCATAAGAAGAAATGTAGATTTCCCTAAAAAAGCATGTATTTGCTACTATGTAAAATAAATTAGTCCTATCCATGCCAGTCCAAACAATTCATCTTAACCTCTTCACCAAAAGGAAAAAAAGTTAAATGAATGAATTTGAAGGTGCTATAATTCTATACTCTTATGTAATTCTTAGCATGGGCTAGTATAGAGCATTTTATTTTTTCACAGTCATTTCTTTACCATCCATGAAAACCACCCATATCTCAGGTTCATTTATACTATTTAAGAAAGTGTTTTTTCCTATCTGCATGAATAATAACATCTTTTGGGCATGTTAATTTTGGATGCTTTTTTGATTTTTAGTCTTCCAGTTCTCAAGACTCTTTTTTAACTCTTGAACTACAAAAAATGTATAGCTTTATGTGATTTGGAGGGGAGAATAGTTTATTTTTGTCTTTTAAACTATTTTAAAAAGTAAGGAGTCTTTTAGATCTTTATAAACAAAGGAAACTACAATTGAAATCTTGTCATTTTTAGGTGTTTATATCAAAATTGGAGTCACTCCGGGGAACCTGCATGGGACAAGGGTTTTGTCTATTGTTTGACTATCTTCACTCAACAAGTGTTTACTTAGTACTTATTGTGTGCTTAATAAAAAGTTCATAATATCTTTGAAGTTGTAGAGTGCTTTGTAGAGTAAAAATTGCTTCTTTGCGTAGGGTGCCTACTTGTTGTCTCATAGGAGTAGATAAAGCCAAGGTAACAGATATTTATAATTATTTCAGTAAATATAACTGCTATATACTAGATACTGTTTTTAAGTACTAGAATGTGACCGTGAAAAAGACAAAACTGTCCCTATTTTCCCGTTACTTTAAATGAGGGAGTCAAGATAGCCAACCTGGTGCTCACGCACTGTGATAAGTATTCTGATGGGGGAGTTTTAAGTGGGAGCAAGCTTAGAAGGATGTAGTGAGAAAGGCCTTTGAGTGATCACAAAAGTCTTCCAGATCTCTAAGCTGAGATCTGAGAATATGTGAGAGTTAGCTCAGTGGATAACTAAACCTGTGTTTCTGACAGGAGGAGATAGCTTGTGTAAATTCCTGGCAACAGAAGATAGGGGGACCTAATAGGGGAGCTGAAAGAAGTTCGTGTGACCTGAATGTAGGGTGTGATACACGGGAGTTGTAGCAGAAGTAAGTGGGGGCCAGGTCTTGAAAGGCTTGGTAAGAATTTTGGATTTTATCCTGACGGCTAGGTTTGTGCTCACCAGCCACTCTCCCCCAAGTGTTTTAAATTGGACAGTAACCAGATTAGATTTGAATATTTGAAAGATCACTGTAATTACAGTATAGTGATGCAGGTTAGGACCTGGATGACAGGGTTGATGTTGTTCAGGAACGAATTTAGTATACCCTGGAGCAATGTAGTGGCAGTGAGAATACAGAAAAGTTGAAGAGTCAGAAGAAATTTTAGAAGGATGCATAGATAGGGGTTGGTGATTGTTAGAATATGAGAATTGGAGAAAGAAGAGTCTGGGTGACTGCAGGATTCCTGACCCCCTCCTATCCTTTTTTAGTTGATTTCTCCTAAGATGTTATCTCTTTAAGAAGCCTTTCCTTATTTCTTCAACCTCCCAATACTGGTTTAAGTTCTTCTGTTTCTGCCCCAGCAGCTCTTACCACACTATGTTCTTGCCTTTTCTACTTGTTTATAAGCTTACAGGCAAGTACTGTGGCTTATTATTGTATACTTAGCACCTTGCACAGTGATAACACTTAGTATGTATTAAATAAAATATCTGAATGAAAATGTAGTTTTTTGGGCATGGAGCCCAACATGGGGCTTGAACTTGGGACCCTAAGATCAAGACCTGAGCTGAGATCAAGAGTCGGACGCTTAACTGACCAAACCACTGAGAATGCAGTTTTTATATTTATAGCTGGAGAAAAAAAACCTCTCTCTGGAGTATCAGTATCCAAAAATTTAATTTATAAATTCGATATGAATAAGATCAGTCCATGTACTTTTGGATATTTTTTGTAAAAATATTATAATTCAGATCAAGTGCTGGATATATTTTTTGCTATCATGAACTAATACATATAGACTTTATTATGTTAACCTCCTTTTGTAGTACACATTCATGTTTTACTTATAAATAAATTTTTAATTAGCTTTGTCAATTTAAAAGTCAACCAAACTATCACTGTTAGAATTTTTTGTTTCAAATGAAAATAGCTTCCCCCCCACCTGATTATAAAAGGAATCAATTCTTATTTTACACATTTAAAAAAATAATAAAGATAAAGAAAAATGGCAAACATCCTAATACCCAATCCGAAGATAAATATTGATATCATTTGATGGGTGTTGTAGACTTTTAAGATTTTATATGTATTTATGAATGCTGTGATTAAGTTGAAAGTCGTCTAGAGAGAGGAAGTCTATATGGCATAAATATGTAAGAAAAGGTATTAATATCCTACATACAAAGAATCCTGATAATTAGTATGTAACCATATAACTCCACAGAAGTGGGGTCTTCAATTTAAATTCCTATAGGAGACCAGATAGGTAACATAAATGAGTGAACACAGTAAGGTTAAGTTGGAGGGGACAACTTCTATTCAGTCAGTACCAGTTGATTTTTGTATTAAAAATGTTGACCCAGTGGCACCTCAGGGTTTTTTTTGTTGTTGTTTTTTTGTTTTTTAAAATTTTAATGAGAAGTCAAGGTCTGGATTTTGGTGAAGTTCCCAATTATTAAATATTGTCAAATGAAAAATTAAAACTATGTTTGTTAAATGCAGTAGCCATGGTCTGTGTTTTGTTAGCACCACAAACAGTGGAAGAATGGAAAGATTTGGGGGTGCCTGGGTGGTCCATTTGGTTGAAGGTCTGCCTTTGGCTGGGGTCATGATCCTGAAGTCTTGGGGATTGAGTCCTGCCTGGGGCTCCCTGCTCAGCAGGGAATCGGCTTCTCCCTTTCCATTTATTTCTCCCCTGCTTGTGCTTGCGCTCTCTTTCTCTCTCTCTAAAATAAATAAAAATTTAAAAAAAAGAAAAATCTGCCCTCACTAACCAAGGAAATGTAGATTAAAATATCATTTTTCATATATCAAAGAGACCAGTTGGAATTACCTATAAACATTTAAAATATATATTAGTGTTAACCAAACACTTTTGCTTTCAGGAATCTGCCTTACAGAAATATTAGTTCCTAAATGTGAAGATATATTCTCAACACTATTTACTGGCCAAAAAATAAATGTGTGTGTATTTAAATTCAAAGTAAATGAAGGGGTACCTGAGGGGCTCTGTTGGTTAAGTGTCTGACTCTTTGTTTTGTTTTTTAAAGATTTTATTTATTTAACAGTGAGAAACACAGCCAGAGAGGGAACACAAGTAGGGGGAGTGAGAGAGGGAGAAGCAGGCTTCCTGCCAAGCAGGAAGCCCGATGTGGGACTCGATCCCGGGTCTTTGGGATCATGACCTGAGCCGAAGGCAGTTGCTTAACCAACTGAGCCACCCAGGTGCCCCAAGTGTCTGACTCTTGATTTCTGCTCAGGTCATGATATTGGGGTTATGGGATTGAGCCCTGTGTTGGGCTCCACGTTCAGCATGGAGTCTCCTTGGAATTCTCTCTCCCTTTCTGCTCCTCCACCCTCTAGTGCATGCACATGCGTGAGTGCTCTCTCTCAAATAAATAAAATCTTTTTAAAGTAAATGAGAAAAGGCAAATAGAAACAATCTAAATGTCAGTTGATGTGAGAGTGATTAAATTATGGTATGGTTACTGCACAAGTTAGAGCAGTGAAAAGAAATGAGGTATATCTACATCCTTATATGGAAAGAGTTCATAATTTAGTGTTTACCATTTAACACAAAAATGGACAATTTTATACATAAATTTGTATTATGCTGTCATTTTAAATGTCTGTATGATATTCTGTTGTGTGGCACTATTGTTGAGAGTATTGATGTACATGTAGATTATTTCCTGTGTTGTGATATGTGTATGTACATTGCTCTGAACACTTTTTTTGCAAATGTCTTTGTAGTGTTGTCTCCAGAGGTACATTTTTGTATTTTGTATTGTAACATTAAATATCTAAACTCTTGTAGATGCTTTGGGGAAATACATTTGTCTCTGAGAATGTAATTTAGGACCTCTGATTTGAGTAAATGTACCTTAGGCAGTGTAATTGGAGAACCAGAAAAGTAGCACTGTGTTTAGTGAACTTATTAAATTCTTCAGAGTTTTTAAATTTAAGTAGTAACTTTTATCTAGTCGTTACATGCTTATGGTCCAGCATCTAAAAGATACAGAAGTGTAAACAGATCTTTCACTTTGCAGCCTCTTCTGCTTAGTTTGTTTCCCTTCCTGGGAAACCAGTACCAGTTTTGTGTGTAAGGCCAATAATTAAATGGACTCTGTGCAGAGAACTTGTCCTTTTTTCATGGTTTTTCTTTGTATCCTTTGGATAGTTGAATTTTGTCAACTAGTATTTTCTTCAAGAGCAGTTCATAGGAATAGTATTCCTTGAGTTCTTTCATACTCAGTGCTGTTTAACTGTTGCTTTTACACTGAACTGTATTGTTAGACTGGATATATATTCTTTTTTAAAGATTTTATTTGTTTATTTGACAGAGACACAGTAAGAGAGGGAACACAAGCATGGGGGGTGGGAGAGGGAAAAGCAGGCTTCACGCTGAGCCAGGAGCCCGATGTGGGACTTGATCTCAGGACCTGGGATCATGACCTGGTCGAAGGCAGACGCTTAACGACTGAGCCACCCAGGTGCCCCAGATATATATTCTTGAGTCATCCTTTTTTCCCTTGAAGTTGTTTTTAAATTTATTTTTTATTTTTTTAATTTAAAAAAAATTTTTTTTCCCTTGACGTTCTTACAGGTATTGCTGTACTGTTGTTTTTTACATTGAGTCCGTCCTCTGCATTTTTTTGGGTAATAATGTTTTGCCTAGGCTCTCAAAGAATTCTATTTATTTATTTATATATTTGTTTTTAAGTAATTTGTACGCCTAATGTGGGGCTTCAGCTCACGACCCTGAGATCAAGAGTCACATGATCTAAAAAGAAAAAAGTCACATGCTTTGTGGACCAAGCCAGCCTGGTGCCTTACTACGATAATTATTTTTTTAGGAAAAGATGTACCCCTTTTCTTGTTCAGTGCTGACTCTTCTGTGTTAATAATGTCAGATGAAGTCTTTGAAACCTTCAGATGTGCCAGACAAGGGATTGTTGGGCTTACTCTCTGGTTATGCCATGTAGATCTACATGCACTGTAGAACACTGGACTTTGATACTTTTGAGATATGAAGATGCAAACCTCACTCTTCCTTGAAATCTTCCAGCATCCCTCGCAACCTTCACTGCATATGGCAGCCTTTCTCATATATGTGGTTAGGGATGGAGATTTTTGCTTCTGTTTTTCTTCTAGTTTTGAGACTTTTTCAAGAGGAGAAAGGGGCCATGCCATCTTTACGTTGCCATTTTCAACAGAAATTGTAAAGTCTGTAGGCCCAGTTTTAGTCAAATTAAAGTCATTTATAAGTATAAGGAATAAAATGTATGTTGATGTAAAGGTTCTTTTAGATGAAATAGTTTAATTAAAACAGTCACGGGGCACCTAGATGACTCAGTCCATTAAGCATCTGCCTTCAGCTCAGGTCATGATCCCACTGGCCTCGGATAGAGCCCCGTGCCCCATGAGCTCTCTGCTCAGTGGGGAGCCTGCTTCTTCTCCTGCCTGACCCCCGACCCCCAGTTTGTGCATTCTCTCTCTGTCAAATACATAAATAAAATCTTTTAAAGATTTTATTTATTCGACAAGAGAGACACACAGCCAGAGAAGGAACACAAGCAGGGGGAGTGAGAGAGGGAGAAGCAGACTTCCTACAGACCAGGGAGTCTGATGCGGGGCTCGATCCCGGAACTCCAGGATCATGACCTGAGCTGAAGGCAGTCGCTTAACCAACTGAGCCAACCAGGCGCCCCAATAAAATCTTTTTTAAAAAGTCACAATGTAACATTTGAGTTTGATTATATCACTTAATTTGTGTTTATGAAGTCATTACAAAGCATCAGGAAATGAAACGAAAAACCAATGGTGGTAGTTAGAGTGTTCATTAGTTCTTTAATTTTAGGTGTTGATTGCTTTTTCAGTTGGTTTTGAAAATTAACTTTTTTTTTTTTTTTTAAAGTAGGCTCTATGCCCAATGTGGGGCTTGAACGTATAGCCCTCAAATCAAGAGTCGTATACTCTGCCAGCTGAGCCAGCCAGGCACCCCTAAAAATTGAACTTTTTAAATATATACACACTAGATTTTTTTTTTTTAATTTTAAGTCTTTTGGTGTACTACATTTTAACTCTAGAATAATCTGGTATTTGGAATGCATCTTGTTTTTTCAAGAGAAGGGTCAATTTATTTTCTTAATGGCTCTACTAAAAGAAGTATGCTCAAAAAATCTTGGTAGCTGATGGGCAGGCTTTCTTCTTTTCTGATATGAACATAATCTTGTATTCATTTGACCTAGTTCTGTTTTACCTATCCTTTGTCCCTTAGCAAGAGCAGGGTGACTGCTCACAGAAACAAGTTATTTTTTCCATCCCATTCCTTATGTGTGATGGAATATATTACTTACTTTTTCTTTTTTAAATATTTTATTTATTTATTTGGCAGAGAGAGACACACACACACAGCGAGTGAGGGAATACAAGCAGGGGGTGTGGGAGAGGGAGAAGCAGGGTTCCTGCGTAGCAGGGAGCCTAGTGCGGGACTGGGATCCTGGGATCTAAGCCAAAAGCAGACGCTTAATGACTGAGCCACCCAGGTGCCCTGAATGTATTACTTTCTTAGCCTCAAATACAAATACATTCTAGTAGCCTCCTAGAAAATTTTAATGCCTGCTGGATTTCAGTGTTAAGTCTTTGTTATTCCAATTATTTTTTTAAGAACTTTTTTGTTTAAAGATTATTTAAGAGAGAGAGGGTGAGAGACCGACTGAGAGAGCGCAAGCAAAGGGAGTAGCAGACAGAGAGGGAGGAGCAGATGTGGGGCTTGATCCTAGTATCCTGGGATCAGGACTTGAGCTGAAGGCAGACGTTTAACCAACGGAGCCATTCAGGAGCCCCTTTTATTCCAATTATTGATTACTCCAGTGTTTTTTAAAATTTAAAATTACTAAAGTCTCATGAAATTCTGTGAGTGTTCTAATTCCTCTCATGTTGACCTATGTTTATTACTAAATATTTGCACTTAGAGCACTTGAAACTCTGAAATTTTGTAGATATTCCTTAGAAAAGGCTTTTTGATCCAAATGTATTGGGAAATCTTGTATATTCAGTCCTCCATCACAGAGTATATTATATCAAAAAAGGATACTTTCTGCTATAAAGACAGTATAATTATGTTTGGAAAGCCATCTCATCCTAGCTATAAACCTGTTTAATCATGGAAGTAGATGTTGTAGAAATACATTTTGGGAAATGCTGAGAATGTATTACAGAACATCAGGTAAACATGGTAGGGTATCTCAAAACATCTGTTTATATGATAATTAGATTAGCTATAGTTATGGGGAAGCCTAATAAGCCTTTAATATGGATAAATGGTAATTACTGTCGCAGTTTGTGAACATACCCAACACAGTAAATATCTTTGCTATAATTCTAAGGGTTTGTTTTTTGATCTGGATTTGGTCTTCTACTCTGAAAGTACTTCTCAAGTACCTACTGTGTGTTGAACACCCAGTATTGGTCCTTAGAACTACTTTCTGCTAAGACTTAGCAGTAGGACTTTCAGAGCCTTAAGATACCTATGAGATAGATCATGTAGCCCCCTAAGCTCATTTTAAAGATGAAAAACTGAGGTCTTTGTGGCACCAGGGTGGCTTAGTCATTTGAATGTCCTGACTCTTGGTTTGTCTTGGATCATGATCTCAGGGTCATGGGATTGACCTCTATGTTGGGCTACACCCTCAGCCAGAGTCTGCCTGCCCCTCTCCCCCTACCCCCCCCCCCCCCCCGGCCTCTCCTTTCTCTCTCTCAAATAGAGAAATAAAATCTTTTTAAACATTAAAAAAATTAATAAAACATTAAAAAAATGAGGCTTTTAAAGTATAGCTATGCTCACATTGCAATTTATCAAGGAATTTGGAACTTAAACTGTACAACTCCAGATCTTTTGGTCTCTTTTTACTGCATTTTCTTTTCAGTATATTACTTTTAATCACAGTTGTTTTGAGATAGAAATTAGGAAGGAGATAGATCCTTTTAACATGAGAATTTAGGATAGAGATTGAGTTAAGTTATAAGATGGGTCATATTTAATATAAATCTAGCTTAGTACTTCCCCAGTAAATCTCTGGACATCTAGGTCTCTTCACATATCTGAGCTCTTTTAGTTAAGAGAAAAATAGTTTTAAAATAAACGTGTTCTTAATATTACTTATAAGGAATAGTTAGTGCTAGTTTTGTGTTTTTTGTTGTTGTTGTTTTTTAAGATTTACTTATTTTAAAGAGCGTGCGCGTGCGCGCGCACACACACGAGTAAGGGGAGGGACAGAGGAAGAGACTCTTCAAGCAAACTCCCTACAAAGCGTCGAGCATGACTTGGGACTCAGTCTTGCAACCCATGAGATCATGACCTGAGCCAAAAGTAAGTGTTTGTCATTCAACTGACTGAGCCACCCAGGTACCCCTGTAGTACTAGTTTTCAATAATTGGTGCATGGGTCAGTCATGCTTGAGTCAGGTTGTCTTCTAAATTGAGTTGCATCATCACTTCCGGTGGTCAGTTATGTAAACAATCATTTGTATATTCTATTAATGGAAAAGTGTATCTAAATGGTTGTAGAATTAAGCTCTAACATACTGAGTTTAAATTATAAAATACATTGTTTTTGTCATACTTTTCAAGAAGATACCATTCAGTAGAAAATAATTGAACTCAATGTTATGTGAATTCTGCATTAAGACATAATAACATATTGGAAGAAATTTATCTTTTAAGTGCCAGAACTTTCCATAAAGTACTAGTGGGGTCTCTAGAATTAGGTTTTAGATGAGAGGGAGATAATTTTTTAAAGATATTTAGATTTTCTGTATTTTATTGGTCTTTTTAGCCAACATTTTCTTAAATCAATAATATTTCTTAAAGCAATAATATCTTTTCAAGTTTTGTTCTGTCAAAAATTTTCCTTGGTTCATGTGTCAATCCTGATTGTTTATATCATTTATACCTATTTAATATATTCTGAAATAGTATGAACATGGGTTTTAAGACATGGGTTTTAGGATCAGAACTAGGTTAGTCTTATGACTTTGCTTTATGGTCTGTGTAATCTTTAACAAGTCACTTGATTGCTCTTGAGACTGTTTCCTTATCTATAAGTGGGGGTTAAATTACCTCAGAATTGTTGCAAGGACTTAATGAAATGATAGCTAAAAGCACCTAGCATAGTGCCTGCCATATAATAAATACTCAGTAAATATCTGTTGCTGCTCGTGATGTTATTGTCAGATTCATACCATGCTATTGGGCAAATAATTTAACTTCCACAAATCTTAGTTAACTTATTTGTTAATGGGAAGAATACTACTTTGGTTATCTCTGCTTCACAGGGTTATTTTGGAAATCAAGTGTAAACATGTGATAGTAGTTTATAAACTCTCAACCTGTCTGAGCCAACAAGTCATATACCATTAGGAACTTGGCAGGTAAAAGCAGTGGGAGGGGAGATCTGCTTTTTGGGAAAGGATTTAGCTGAGGGCTTGAAGACCTATCTGTCTGTCTTTAGTCCTGGCAAACTGAGGTGTGTGCAGACAACGTAACTTCCTTTCCAGGTCAGTCAGGCCCAGAATACATATCTGTTTCATCAGTGTCTTCCTTAGAAGATCTGGATGAAGAATCTGTGGCAGAGTCCAAACTCCTAGCTCACTATCCATTGCTCTTTATGATTTGGTTTCAATATCCATTTCTTTACCTTATTCCTCCCTCCCCTCCCTTCCCCACTCCTTATATCACTTCCAACTCCCATGTCTTTTCCTGAGGGATTAGCACTTAAAAAAACAGTTTGAGATATATTTTTGTAATCTTCTGTAAATGTAACATTCACATAGATTTACAAAATGTCTTCTAACAAACAAAAACTCCCAAATTATTTTATGAAGAAGCCACATTTTTGGAAAAGCTTTACTTGAATCGTATGCCCACCAGCTGTCCATGAGGTGTCCATTTCCCTGTATCCTTACCAGTACTGTTTTATATTTTCATCAATTTGATAGATAGAACATTATCTCTAACATTGTATTTTTAAATAAATGTTCTTCTAAGGAATAGTGATGATGATATCTTTCTAGATCTTTCATACAGCCAAATGTAGAACTTAGAATTCATTTAAGCGTTTGCTTCGAAATGGAAATATAAATTTGAACTCTGAAATGAGCTTTTAAACGATGTATCAAACATTGGCTTAGCATAGTATTATCTTACGTACTGTTTACCCTCAGACATGGTTCAGAAACCACTTGTCTCAACCTTATGTATTGACAGTGTATAATTTTGTATGTTTTAAACTTTATACAAATGAAACCATTCTTTATCATTCTGCAGTTTGTTTCTTTGTTCTTGTTCACTGTTGTTTCTGAGATTTGTAGTGTGTAGTCATTGATTTTTATCTTTGTGAAGTGTAACCTTGCCACAGTAGCTTCTTGTGCAGATGTGTAGAAGTTTTCATACTGTAAATACCTAGAAATAGAATTGATGGATTGAATGGGTGGATATAGAAATTTTGAAATTCATCAGATTTTTGCCAAATTGCTCTCCAGAGTAGCTTTAACAGTTGATACTTTTACCAGCAGTGAATGAGTTCTCATGAGTTCTCATGGCTTTACATTCTCCAGCAAGTTGGTTTTATCAGACCTTTTCACTTGCTAGTCTGATGGCAATAATATATCTTCATATTTCCTTAATTACTGGTGATTTTATTTTATTTATTTTTTTAAAAGATTTTATTTATTTATTGACAGAGAGAGATCACAAGGAGGCAGAGAGGCAGGCAGAGAGAGTGGAGGAAGCAGGCTCCCTGCTGAGCAGAGAGCCCGATGCGGGCCTCGATCCCAGGACCCTGAGATCATGACCTGAGCTGAAGGCAGAGGCTTAACCCTCTGAGCCACCCAGGCGCCCTATTACTGGTGATTTTAAAATAGTTTTCAAACTGTGAATTGCATGCTCATTTTTTAGCACAGTATTTCTTTTTTCTTAGCAATTTATTATGTTTCTTTATATTTTCTGGATACAAATCCTGTTTCAGAAGTATGAATTACAAAGATCTATTCCTAGTCTGTAGCATGTTCTTTTGTATTTTTTATTTTGTTTTTGTAAGATTTTACTTATTTGAGAGAAGGAGCATGGGTGGGAGGGTGAGAGGAATAGGGAGAGAAAATGTCAAGCAGACTCACCACACTGAGCTGGAGCCTGATTTGGGACCCTGTCCCACGACCATGAGATAACCACGTGTGGCAAAACCAAGAGTTTGATGCCCAACTGACTGCGCCACCCAGGCACCCCTGTTTTATTTCTAATTAACCTTAAAAATTATTAAATAATCATAAACTTAGAAGTTTGTGGAGGTCAGTAACATAACATCTTTTACCTCTACTTGAGAGTAAATTGTCCATCTGATTCTTACCTCATCCCTGATTACTTCCATGTAGTAGTTCTCTAACTTTCAGGCCTTAGGACAATTTCATTCTTAAAAATGATTTAGAACACCAGAGAGCTTCTACATATGGGTTATATCTGTTCATATTTATTAGTAACTAAAACTGAGAAATTTAAAAAATATCACTTGTTTTTGAAAAGAAACTCATTACATTGTTAACCTGGAATATTTTTTTTGAAAAAATTACTTTCAAAACAAGCGAATTTATTTCACATCTTTGTAAGTTTCTTTAATGTCTGAAAAGATAATGGCTGAATTCTCATAATTGCTTTAGTCTGTTATGGTATATAACTTTGAAGAATACGAAGAAAATCAGGCCTCATACAGATACGTCATTGGAAAGGGTAGGAATATTTTAATAGCCTTTTCAGGTAATTGTAGATATTCACTGATACTGCTTCAAATGACACTAATTTCTTGACGTTTAATTGCAATGTAAAGTCTAAAACTATACTTTGAAATTTTTCCCCTAACTTTTTATTTAGAAATGATAGACTCATAGGAAGTTGCAAAAATAGTACTTAACTCAGCTTTTCCCAGTAGTGGCATTTTATATATAATTATAGTGCTTTATCAAAGCCAGGAGATTGACATTGGTATAATATTATTAACCAGACCATAGACCTTATTCAGTTTTTTGCCTTTTTTTAAATTGATTTATTTGAGAGAGGGCAAGCATGGGAAGGAGCAGAGGGAGAGGGGGAAAGAATCTCAAGCAGACTCAGCAATGAGTGAGGAGTCCTCTATGGGGCTTGGTACTTGATCTCATGACCCTGAGATTGTGACCTGAGTCAAAAGAGAATCCGATGCTTAACCAACTGAGCTGTCCAGGTGCTCTAGTTTTTTGTCCTTTTTTTAGGTATTCATTTGGGTGTGTCTATACTTCTGTGCTTTCTAATCCCATGTATAGATTCATATGACCACAGTCCAGATACAGAATGGTTTCATTATCACAAAGGAGCTCTCCCTCTCCACCTTGTCCTAACATGGCAGTTACTACTCTGTTCTCCGTCTGTATAATTTTCTTCATTTCAGAAATGCATAAGTGGAATTACAAAGTACATAACCTTTTGAGATCGACTTTTTCACTAAGCAAGATGCCCTAGAGATCATCCAAGTTGTTGAATGTATCAATAGTTCATTCCTTTTTGTTGCTGAGCAGTGTTACATTGTGTTGACAATACCAGAGTGTGTTTATTCATTCCCTGAAGGACATCAGTCATTACAAATAGACATTATGGACATTTGGTGTAGAGGGTTTTTTTCATAAACACAAATTTTGTAATTCTCATAAACTTATGAAAATTTTTCATAAAATTATGAAAAATTTTCATAAGCATAAATTCAAATTTTTCATAAACATAAATTTTCACTTTTCTAGGGGTAAATTCAAGAGTGAAATTGCTGGGTAATACATGGTAAGTATACAGTTAATTTTATAAATAAGCACTAAACTATTTTTTTGGAGCTGCCATACCCACCTCTGTTTTACCTTCCTGCCAATGATCAGGAGATACCTGGTTTCTCTGCATCCTTGTTAGCATTTGATATTACCATTGTTGCTCTTATAGGTGTGTAGTTATAATCATTGGTTTTAATTTTCATTTCCCTGATTACCAGTGATGTCAGACATCTTCTTTTTGCCATTTTGCTGTCTGTATTTCCTCTTTGGTGAATTGCCCATTTTCTTTTCTTTTCTTTTCTTTTTTTTTTTTTTAAAGATTTTTAAAATTTATTTGACAGAGAGAAACACAAGCAAGGGGAGTGAGAGAGGGAGAAGCAGGCCACCCGCTGAGCAGGGAGCCCGATGTGGGACTCAATCCAGGGTCTCTGGGATCATGACCTGAGCCGAAGGCAGTCGCTTAACCAACTGAGCCACCCAGGCGCCCCAAATTGCCCATTTTCTAATTGGGTTGTTTGTTTTCTTAAGATTGAGTTTTGAGTATTCTTTATGTGTTTAGATATAAGTCAGCAAAGATTGACTGTGTGGTTTGCACATATTTTCTCCCATACCTTGTCTTTCCCTCCTCTTAACAAGGTCTTTTCCATGTGAAATTCTTAAGTATTAATGAATTGGGATTTATGAGTATTTTTCTTTTATGAATTGTACTTTTGATGTTATGTTGATGAAATCTTCATCTGACTCTAGATCCCAAAGATTTTCTCATTTATCTCTCAAAGTTTAATAGGTTTACATTTTACTATTCATGATTTTGGATTAAATTATTTAATTTTTTTAAAAAGTTTCATTTATTTTAGAAAAAGGGAGAGGGAAAGAAGGCAGAGGGAAGGGAGAAAGAGAATCTCAAGTAGACTCCCCCTTGAGCATGGAGCCCGACGTGGGCTTCTATCTCATGGCCCTGAGATCATGACCTGAGCTGAAATCAAAAGTTGGATGCTTAACCAGCTGAGCCACACAGGTGCCCCTGTAGTAAATTTTTTCATTGTTGAATTAATTTTTTTATATGGTGTAATTTAGGTTGAGGTTCCTTTTTTACTATTCCTATGGCTGTCCGAATTTTGTAGTACCGTCTAATGTGCTTTTCATTCTGTTAAAGTAAAATTCATTGATCTGTCTTGTACTTTGAATGGTTCTTTTACCCATGTGTGATTTTTAAATAATCAACTGGACAATACTGGTTTCCTGAGTTATGTAGATTTTCTAAATGTTGACACATTTTATTTTGCAATATTTTGAAAAATATACATTTGTCAATAAGGCCACTTTTTTAAAGAAAAGTCTTTAAATATTGAGTAGCTCTTGAAATTCTTGGTAGAGGATACATACTTTCAAAGCTCTAATTTTTATTTTAAGGTCTAATCTTATCATTGGGTACAAGTATACTCAGTTTTCTGTAAAGTGATAAGCTTACTTGCTTCATTTTCCCAAAGGATCTCTGTCAAGTATCCAGTTTAAAGGGCTCCATGTTCTTAACACTGCTCAGGTTTTGACAGTCCATGCTAGGTCACTTCCCTGTAGTAACACCCTCCTTGGCCTGCTCAGGCTTTGAATTACTTTGCCAGGGAATTGAACTCCCACTCTTGCGATACTCTTTTCATCTGCTTGGGCTTATAATTTTCATTGCGGTTTCTTCTCTGACCCATAAAGTATTTAGGAGTGTGGTTTTTAATTTCTACATCCTTGTAAATGTTTCAGATTTCCTTCTGTTGTTGATTTTTTTTATTTTATCCCATTGTGCTTCGGTAGTATACTTATTATTTATTGATACTTAAAGTTTTATGTTCTACCATATGGTTTGTTCTGGAGAATGTTTCATGTTCACTTACAAAGAATGTGTACATTCTGCTGTTGTTGGGTGGAGTGTTGATGAATTTCTCTTAGGTGTAGTTGGCTTCTAGTGGTGTTCAAGTCTGTTTCCTTGCTTATCTCCTGTCTAATTGTTCTGTTATTGAAGGTAGAGTATTGAAGTCACTATGATTGTTGAATCATCCATTTCTCACTTCAGTTGTATCAGTTTTTAATGTATTTTGGTGCTTTTATGTATTTGTATATAATTGTTTTATCTTTTGATGGGTTTACTCATCTATTGTTATAAAGGTTCTTTGTAGTAATAATTTTTATCTTAAAGTCTATTTTCTGATAATAGTGTAGCCACGTCAGTTCTCTTTTGGTTACTATTGGCTTGGTATACCTTTTTCTGTCATTTTAATCTCTTTGTTTTTTAATCTATAGTGTGTCTTGTTGACGGTGTTTATTTGAATCACGTTTTTTTCATCTGTTCTACCAGCTTTGCCTTTTGACAGTTTAACCCATTTACGTTTAATATAATTATTGATAAGGTAGAATTTACATCTGCCACTTTTCTGTTTGTTTTCTCTTGTCCTGTCTTTTTTGTTTTTCTATTCCTCCATTACTGTCATCTTTTGTGTTAAATAGATTTTGTTTTAAAAGATTTTATTTATTTGACAAAGAGAAACACAGTTAGAGAGGGAACACAAGCAGAGAGACTGAGAGAGGGAGAAACAGGCTTCCCGTCGAGCAGGAATCCCGATGTGGGGCTCAATCCTGGGTCTCCAGGATAATGACCTGAGCCGAAAGCAGTTGCTTAACCAACTGAGCCTCCCAGATGCCCCTAGATGTTTTTTTAGAGTCCTATTTTCTTTGTGATTTCTTAGTGGTTGCCTCTACAAAATGAACACATTAAATCATAACAGTCTATTTCTGATTAATATCAAGTTAATTTCAGGAGTTTAGGAAAACTTTGTGCCTATGTAGCTCCACCCCCATTTTGCTTTTTATTGTCATGCCCATTACATTTTTATACATTGTGTGCCCATAAACAGAGATGTGTAATTATTGCTTAATTCAGTTTTCTTTCTTTCTTTTGTGTGTGTGGGTTGGAGAATAGAGCTACATTTACTTAGTTTCTGTATAAGTTCCAGTTAACATACAGTGTAGTTACTAGTTTTGGATGTACAATATAGTGATTCAGCACTTCCATACTCACTCTATAGAATTTTCTTTTATATTAAATAAGAGAAAAAAAGCTAAAAGTAAGAAATACATTTATACTGTTCTTTGTATTTATTTTGTAGTTAAATTTATTGGTGATCTTTATTTTTCCATTTATATTTGAATTACTGTCTAACGTTTCTTCCTTTCAGCCTGGAGGAGTTACTTTACTATTTCTTATAGGGCAGTTCCAGTTTTGATTATTTGGGAAAGTTTTAAGTTCATCTTCACTGAAGAGTAATGCAGGATACAGAATTCTTGATTGACAGTTCTATTTCTTTCAGAACTTTGACTATGTCCTCCCACTGCCTTCTGGCCTCCATATCTTCTGATGAGAAATCTGTTAACCTTTTTATCTCTTATACATGGTGAGTCAGTTCTCTTGTTGCTCACGATTTTCTTTGCTATCGTTGTCATTTAGCAGTTTGGTAATGATGCCTATGTGTAGATTTATTTGAGTTTATCCTACTTAGAGTTTGTTTAGCTTCTTAGAGGTGTAAATTAATGTGTTTCTTCAAAATTGGAAAGAAACTTTTTGGCCGTTATTTCTTCTACTATATCTGTTACTTGTCTCTTTCTGGATCTCCCATTATGTATATGGTGGATTCGCTTGATGGTGTTGCATTAATTTCTGATGCTCTGTTCATTTTTTTCTTTTTTTTTTTTTTTGTTTCTCTTCCTCAGGCTAGATAATTTCAATTGACCTATCTTGAAATGCTTATACTTGTTGAACTTTTCTAGTGACTTTTTTTTTTTTTTTAATCTACTTTTTATGAGATTTCACTTATTTGGGAGAGAGTATGAGAGCGAGTGAATGTGTGTGTGTGTGAGAGAGAGAGCACACACAGACAGGGTGGAGGAGTAAAAGGAGAAACAGACTGCCTGCGGAGCAGGGATCCCGATATGGGACTCTGATCCCAGGACCCTGGGATCATGACCTGGACCAGAGGCAGATATTTAACTGACTGAACCACCCAGGGGCCCCCAGTTATTGTATTTTCAACATCAGACTATTTTTTTATTTTTTTCACAAATAATTATTTTGCTGTTAAAATTTTTATTTACTTATTTTAGGGAGAGATAACATGAGCAGGGGGAGGGGCAGAGGGAGAGAGAGAATCCCAAGCAGACTACACTGAGTACAGAGCCTGACATGGGCTCAGTCCTAGGACCCAGAGATCATAGCTTGAAATGAAATCAAGAGATGGACACCTAATGACTGAGACATCCAGGTGCCCCATCCCCAAATAATTTTTATGTCTTTATTTGTGATCCTTGATGAGACATTCTATTGAAAAATTACATTTGGACATTTTATTTGATTTCTTAAGATTTTATTTATATTAACAGAGAGCACAAGCAGGGGGAGCAGCAGGCAGAGGGAGAGGGAGAAGCAGGCTCTGCACTGAGCAGGGAGCCCAATGTGGGGCTAGATCCCAGGACCCTGGGATCATGACCTGAGCCAAAGTCAGTCACTTAACTAACTGAGTCACCCAGATTCCCAATAATATGGACATTTTAAATAACAAAATTGCTTAAAGAGCAATGTTTTAAGTAACAAAACAGGGCAACTATGGAAAGTTTGCCCTTTCCCCAGGATCTGTCATTGCTGCTTGTTGTGGTTGTTGTGATTTAGTGACTTTTCTGAACTAATTCTGTTGTGTGTGGCTACTGAAGTCTCTACTTGTTATCTTGTGGCTAGCTAATGACTGGACAGAAATTTCTTTAAATGCCTGGGTCTAATAAATCTCCTAGTCTTTGCTAAAGAACTCTGTTGTTGGGATGTATCTTCAAGTGCTCAACTAGGCATCTGCCATCTCTGCCTTAGCCCTTACTTTCTGTTTGTGCAGGGCCTCATGGTTAAAAATAAGCTTGGGGCCTTCTCAGGTTTTTCCTGAGCGTATATACAACCTCGGGCCTGTATACTGCCTTAAGTATGTACATGAGTGTCTAGATTCCCAGGGATGTGTTGGAACTTTCCAAAGTCCCTGTGATATCTCATTCCTAGTTTGTTGTTGTTGTTGTTGTTGTTGTTGTTTTTTAAAGCTTTTTGATTAGTCTGTTTAGCCCAGATGTTGGCCACCACCTCAAGCAGCTGTGAATATAAAACACTTGCCTTTAATTGTTTTCAACAAACGTTTTCCTAGGGAAAATTTATTTTGCCATGGATAAACCCTGAGTCAGGGTTTTGGGAGCTACCAGACAGGTCTAACAGTAATTTGGGGGCATTGATGCTTTTGAGCTCCAGCTTTGTTTTGTTCCCTCTGGGGGCTGCTAGGCTGTACTGGGAATTTAATTTTTCAAGGCTACCATCCATCTGGAAAGAAGGGAATGGGACTGGGACAAGTTAAAATATAACAAAGCTTGTTCTTACTGAGATTCAGTCTTTTCCTTCCTTCCTTCCTTTCTAAATGCACCCTGGGTGCAAGCTTTTGGTTAATTTTGAGAGTTCTGATAAAATTTATTCCAATGGGTTTTGCCGGTTTTTCCATTGCTTTTGTGGAGGAGTGAATTTTGGGGTTATTACTGTACTGTTTTCTCTGATGTTATCTCCACCTGGGCTTTGATATCTTATACTGACAGGCCTCCATGTTTAGGTGTGTCCCCAAACCCCCAGATAACTTAAAGATTATTGTCTTAAAAATTGGAGGATATGACAGAGTTATAAATGGTGGAAACATATTATTAAATATATAGTTGACATATGTATGTGCAGAGTAAGTACTTAGTAAATACTAAATTGTGGGTTTTCTACAGTCACCTGTAGGGGCCTCATCTACTCATGAATCCTGATCCTCATCTACTCATGAATCCGAATCCTAATGTGCCTAATTGCATGAAGAGACTTCTGTGGGCCTGACAGTTTTTTTTTTACGATCCATTTTTTTAAATAAAGATTTTATTTATTTGACACAGACACACACACACAGGGAGAGCAAGCTCAAGTAGGGGGAGTGGCGGGTAGGGGAGAAGCAGGCTCCCTGCTAAGCAAGAGCCCAATGTGAGGCTTGATCCCTGGACCCTGGCATCATGACCTGAGCCAAAGGCAGCACCTTAACTGACTGAGCCACATGGGTGCCCCTTTACATCCATTTCTTTAGGACCACTCTGTTTCTTCAGATATAATTGCTTACAATTCTGCCTCTTTGCCTGTGGCCTTTGATACTTACGCTGGTTTTATGTCTTTGTTCTCCACAAAGTGCTTCTTGTCCTAAAGAATGTTGAAATTAGAGGCCCCAGGTGGCGCAGTCAATTTTGTGTTTCAGCTCAGGTCATGTTTTCAGGGCCTTGAGATTAAGCCCCCAAAATGGGCTCTGCACTCAGTGTGCATTCTGCTTGAGTTTTCTCTCTCCCTTTCCCTGTGTTCTCCTCCATGCACACTTTCTCACTCTCTTTCCAAAATAAATAAATCTTTAAAAAAAAAGAATGTTGGAATTAAGTTATAAAAAATTAAGTTTAAGATTTCTTACAGTTTGAAATTTTTTTTGAAAAATTATTTTTAATCTTGTATGAACTTTTTCAAAACTTAAATTTCCCTTGATCTGTTAGGTTTAGATTATCTGCTTTTATTGTCTTATTTTACCATTATTATGATGTCTTTCATGTTTATGAAGAATAAAAAGATTTGGCTCTAGAAAAATCCTTTAATAACAATGCAGTCTTCTTAATGTATACATGTTGTCAGTAAAATGTCTTATAAGTAGCTTCCTTTTGTGAGAAAGTCCGATGTAATTGTAGCTTGTTTGTTTAATTGAAAGAAAAAGTTTTAGTTGACCTGCAAAATTAGACATCTGGGTAACCTTTTCAGGTGAGTTTAGAATTTTGTTCAGAGATTAAGAAAACAAGGTATTCATTGGGCCCTTCATCTATCTCTCCATTTTTTCATCTACCTATTCTTAAATATTTACTTTCCCCAAGGTACCAGTATCTTTTCATTTTATATGCTCTCTGTGGATTTTCTTATTTCAGATCTTTAGATGCCATTATGCTATTGATACCAAGGCCATAAGCTTATTTCTAGTCTGAACCTTTCTGCTTTATTCCAAATCCTATTTTCTTTTTTTTTTTTTCTTCTTCTTCCCCTCCTCCTCCTCTTCTGAGATTTTAGTTATTTGAGAGAAAGCAAGTGTACAAGTTGGGGGAAGAGCAGAGGGAGAGGGACAAGCAGACTCCCTCCTGAGCACGGAGCTCTATAAGACTTGATCCCAGGACCCTAAGATCATGTCCTGAGCCACCCAAGCCCCTCTCCAAATCCTGTTTTTCAAGTGTGGACTAAATAGGATAGTCTGGTTGTTTTCATTGGAATCTCAATAGAAGCTTGTCCAAAATTTTATAGTTTTTTCCCTTTCTGGTTCCCTAACTTGAATAATCCATGTTATATCTGTCTGTTTAAGCCAGCAGTTTGACATTACTCTGGATCTTCCCCTTAATCCCATTCATCTCCAACTACTTTGATTCTGTCTAAAATGTCTCTTGAATTATTCTCATCCAATACTGTTAACATCTGTTTGTAATTTAAACCAGTGGTTCTTAAGTACCTCGGACCTAATATCCCATTTACATAACAGATTACTTTGTAAAACCCTTTTTACTCTTTTGAAACAATGATTTACACTGAGACAATAAAATAAACTGGTTAATTGAAAGGAAAAATAAGATATACATTTTGTTTGTCAATATGAAAATTCTCAGGCACAATACTAGAATATAATGAAGACCAAATGCTTGTACATAATATCATCATAATGGTTGCACATGCAAACTTAAATAGGTGTGTTGTGTTGGTGACTCAAATGCCAAGATCTGTATGGGTGTCAATGATTGTCAGAGTAATGATTAAAAGAAAATAATTCCTGAAATACATGCCAACCAAAGTAGCTTTCCTTCTAGAATGTGGACATTGTTTATATTTCCTGAAAAGTGTAAAAATAATTGGGCTTCATATGTAAAATGGAGCTAGGCTCTAGGGGCGCCTGGCTGGCTCTGCTGGTGGAGCATGCAGCTCTTGATCTTTGGGGTCATGAGTTTGAGCTCCACATTGGGCATAGAGATTAGTTAAGAAAATGGCA
Organism: Spilogale gracilis; assembly: GCA_004023965.1. Lineage (NCBI taxonomy): Eukaryota > Metazoa > Chordata > Mammalia > Carnivora > Mephitidae > Spilogale > Spilogale gracilis. Next base: position 167,702 of record PITA01001578.1, read on the forward strand.
TTGGGTTCTAAGCATTCAAAATTATAAATAGATATTTCAACTAATTGTATATCTGATGGGCATTTAAAGGTTGTGTAGCATGCAGGGATGGTCGTTCATACCTTCATCCCCTGCCCATTAAATGCCAGCAGCCCTTCCCTAAACACTGAGACAACCTAAAATGAACCAGAAATTCCAGAATACTCATTAAAAGTGGTTGAGGGGTGCCTGGGTGGCTCAGTTGGTTAAACATCTGACTCTTGATTTTGGCTCAGGTCATGATCTCATGGGTTAAGGGATCAAGCCCTGTACCTCAGGCTCTACCATCTGTGGGGAATCTGCTGCTTATCTCCCTCTTCCTCCTTGCCCCACAACCCCCCACCGGCTCTCTCTCACTTTCTCAAATAAATAAATCATTTTTTTTTTTTTTAAGATTTTATTTATTTGACAGAGAGAAACACAGCCAGAGAGGGAACACAAGCAGTGGGGAGTGAGAGAGGGAGAAGCAAGCTTCCCGCCAAGCAGGGAGCCCGATGTGGGACTCAATTGCCAGTCTCCGGGATCATGACCTGAGCTGAAGGCAGTCGCTTAACCAACTGAGCCACCCAGGCACCCCTAAGTAAATCTTTAAAAAAGAAAAATGTGGTTGAATTTACCTTTGTCATGTTTCGCATGGCTTTATTGCATGGTTTCCAAATTTGGTCCTGCATTGGAATCACCTGGAAAACTCTGAACACTATAGATTGCTGTTTCCTACCCCAGATATTTATTTTGTTGCATTCTTGAGTTTAGGATTTCTAAGCTCCCCAAATAATACTTCTAGAACATGTCTAGCACTGATTTGAGAGCATTTGAGAATTAGTCATTAGAGTTTGTAGTAGCTCTCTAACTAGATTTTCTGTCTTCCTTTTGAATCCCTGATGTTTTAAAATCATGTGGAACAGTATCAGGTAAGTTTTCAAAAAAGTTCGTGATATATGTGCTCTTCTTCAGGAATCCTTTAATGGCTCTCCATATTTACTCTTAGCAGTCCCTTCTGGAATATTAGGGTTTGAAAATTGTGGTGCTGCAGAATAAAGTCCAAATTACTAAATTTGAATACTTAGGCTTTCAAAATTAGTCTGAATTTCCAGCTTTATTTTGGGGCCTAAACTCTAATATAGAAAAACTGCTTATGATTCCTATGTCTGGATAATTTTCTCATGCCATTTCCTGTTTATACAGTATCTACCAATTCCCACAGAATTAATTTGTGAACCCCTTTTCAAGTTTGAGGATTTATCTGTAGCCTCATCACAGTGTTCTCCTTCTCACCCCTCCTTCATCACTGTGCTCTCACATTACCTTTCCTAAAGTTTTGTTAACTTGTTTGTTTCCCTCTCTTTGTAATATCACTGAAAGCAAAGATTTTTTGATTGGATTTTCTAGCCCCAGATATGGTATAGTACCTGACTCATAGGTGCTTAGTGAATGAGTGGGTGATTGGAAGGATGATGGGTTTGTACTAGATGATCTCACAGGCTTTTCTAGTTTCAATATTGATGATATGAATATGATAATTTCTTTTACCAGGAAAGTATATGCATTGCTTACCTTTTACTTTTATTTATGTACTATGTAGCTTTTAATCTAAAACAAAACATGAATTTTTTTTTATCATGGTGGCTATACAGGTAACCTATATTGGCAGAACATTGAGGTAAATAATATTAGATTAATGGATCATATAATATTTACATGGCAGGTACTGAAGGTTAATTTGTACACAGTGTATTGAAAGAATATAATGAGTTGTAATTTCATAAGTCTACTTTGACATGTGAGAGTTTATTCTTGTTAATAAATAGAGTACCAAACTGTTTTCAAAATTGGGAAAACTTACAGCCCCACCAGTGGTGAGTTAGGATTCTAGTTGTTCCACATCCTTGTTAATACTTGGTATAATCAGGATACCATATTTTGATTTTGCTTCCTACCATTCTAGCCTATCCTTTGTCCTTAGGAAGAAACCTTTTATACCTTACCTGTAAATTTTGTGGTTGCCTAGGATCAAGGTCTTTGTTACAGGTGTCCTGAGTCTAGCCCTGAACTCATTGCCCCCCTTCAGTATGCTGATGACTTCCACATTTGTTTTTATCTCAAACCTATTAGCTCCAGGATTCTCTTCCTCAACTTTTATCCGCACAGAATATATAACTATATAACTGTATAATCAAGCTTGTTAATTTTTCCTACTAAAGATTTTTTTAATGTACCTACTTTATCTGTTATGTAATATTTTCGTGTAAGATCAAGTCCCACCTGGTTACTGTAATAGTCTCGTAATTGGTTTCCTGCTTTTACTCTTTCCCTTGAAATCCATTCTCTGTACAGTACTGTGAGAGATTAAAAACATAGGTCGTATTACTCTCTTAAGACCGTTGAATGGTATAGAAGATCTGTGCTCATTATGGCTACAAAATCCTGCATAATCTTGTTCTTTTCTTAACTACAGTCTGATCTCATACCAGTGAAACGTTGGCCTCCATTTAGCTCCTCTGTCTCATAATATTCTTGCATATCTCTTTATTTGTATATTTCTTTATTTTCTCTATATGGAATGCTTTTTTAATTTCTTTTTTTTTTCTACCTCACTGTAAGCAGTTTGAGGAGAGGAACCATGTCTGTTTCATTTATTCAGCACTTAGCATGATGCCTGGCACATGGAGGAGTTCAATAAATATTTTGTTAAATGCTTATATATGAAGTAACTGTAGTATTTCTTTTGCTTGAAATACAAGCCGTTTAGGAACTGTTTATGTATGTCTTACTAGTAGTCATATTCCGTACATATATCATTTATACAAATGCATGAATAAATTTTCTCTGTGTTGCTTCTTTACCATATTGCCAGAACTGTGCTCCAGAATTGTCTCTGGCTCCCTGCCTCCTGGGCCAAATATAAATTTAGTTACAACTCATTTATCTCTTCTTTTTCTTTTTTTCTTTTTATTTTTCTATAGTAATGTTCACCTTTGATTCTGTAATAGATGTCAGTTATGCCAGTTATGTTTAAATCTTATCAGATGGATTACAAAATAATGAAATTTTTTATTTTCAGTGAAGAAACTTTCGCAACTGTCCTTTTAATTTGACCCTCAAATTCTAAGAGCAGTGGTGTGACATTAACAACACTACTTACTGGATATTGGCAGGTTATACCTCAGACTTATGGTAGCATGTCTGCTAACATTGCAGATATTTTTCCTTTTTCCGTTCCATTTAATTTTTCTTTTTTTACTAAAAGGTCAGCTTATATTAGATATGACAAGTAAAACTGGAGTTACTGAATATTTTGATGTAAATGGCCAAGCTTTTGAACTAATTCTAGTTATCTTTTAACTTTATCTAGAAGACAGAGGGGAATGTATGATTAGGGTGTTTCTGATTTACCTGCCATTATTTTATGAATGATAATTATATTAACTAAAGTGTATTTGAATATATTTGTAGTTAAAGAATCTTTTCTTTTCTGGTAATGTTTATGAAATATCTACCTTCCCAAATTGAATGGTATCTGTGAATGGGTATATTTTTTTATCTGATATTGAACAAGATTGAGAAACATCTTTTTCTAGCCAATATGAATTATTATTTTTTAAAAATTATTTTCAAAAAAATTTTTTTCTAAATGTGGTTTTAAACTTCCACTTTTATTTATGGTAGATTTGTATTAACCATTGTATTTTATTGTTTACATTTTTCTTTTGACATGATTTTAGACTGATAGAATTTATAAAAATTGTACAGAGTTCCTTGTACTTTTTATTTTCCACTAATTTTTTTAAAAGATTTATTTATTTAGAGAGAGAGAGCGCAAGGGGGCAGAGGAGCAGAGGTAGAAGGAGAATGAGAATCCCAACCAAGCGGGCTCCCTACTGAATGCAGAGCCTGACGTGGCCCTTGATCCCAGGAACTTGAGACCATGACCTGAGCCAAAGCCAGTAGTTGGATGCTGAACTGACCGAGCCACCTAGTTGCCCTGAAAGCTTGTACAGATTCTTATAACCACCATACAAAGTACACAACTATTTCATCAGTTCAGAGCAGCTTACACATGCTACCCCTTTATACTCTCACCGGACCCTAAGCGCTAGCAACAACTGATCTGCTCTCCCTAAATATAATTTTGTCTTTTAAAAATACTGTATGAACAGAATCAGAGAGAATCACACATATCTACTTTTTGTTACTTTTTTATTCAGTATAGTGCCTTTGAGATCCATCTCAGTTTTTGTGTGCAAGGGTACTTTGTTCCTTTTCCTTTTTGTTGCTGAACAGTATTCTATTGATATGGATGTACCACAGTTTTTCAGTTCACCCAGTAAAAGACATGGGGTTGTTTCCACTTTGGGGGCATTACAAATAAAGCTGCTATGAATGTTTGTATACATGTTTTCGTGTCAATGTAATCTTTCATTTCTCCAGGATAAAACCTATGGGGACATTTTCTGGGTTATATGTTTATGAGAAATTGCCAAATTGTTTTCCAGGGTGGCTGTACCAGTTTACATTCTCATCAGCAATGAGTGATTGATCCACTTTCTCACATTTTCACGAGCACTTGGTATCATCCATATTTTTTATTTTAGTTCTTCTAATAGACGTTTAGTTACATTTATATTTCCCTAATGACTAGTGCTGTTGAACATCTTTACTTTTATGTCTTTAGTGGAGTGTCTCTACAAGTCTTTCACCCCTTTTCTAATTGGATTGATTGTTTTCTTACTATTTAAAGGACTTTTTTATATATCTAAATTCATTTTCTCCTAGACTGTAGCTTTTTATTCTCTTCATAGCCCTTTGACTAGAGAGAGAGAACTTTACTTGGACCTTTTTTTTTTTTTTTTTTTTTTTTTTTTTTTTTTTTTTTTTTTTGTAGGTACTTACTGGTGTTTTTGGATTATGTGCTTCTCTACTGCCAAGCCAGGATGTATGTAGGAAAAAGGAACAAAAAAACCCAGAGAACTCACCAGCAGGTTATCCTTTAAGCCAGAGTCCCTAGCCACTGTATTTTCTTTTCTCTGCTTTTCAGAATCTTCTGCTAGTTGCTTTATGTATTTTGCCTGGGGTTTTAGGTTATAATTAATGGGAGAAACATGGTAAAATGGGCTTATTCAGCTTCTTTGGAACCAGAAATCATGTTCATGTAATTCAAGATCCAATATTGTAAAGCTTTCATATCCACATTTAAGGTAAGACTAAGGAATATATTTAGTATATGTGGCCTATTATTTTAAAGATTTTATTTATTTATTTAATAGAGAGATCACCAATAGGCAGAGAGGCAGGCAAAGAAAGAGGGGGAAGCAGGCTCTCCGCTGAACAGGGAACCCAATGCAGGGCTCAGTCCCAGGACCCTGAGATCATGACCTGAGCCGAAGGCAGAGGCTTAACCCTCTGAGCCACCCAGGTGCCCCAGTATATGTGGCCTATTGATGTGTTTTTAAAAAATAATTATTATGGGATGATTATCATTGTACTCTGTACCAAGAATAGATTTTATTAGGTTAGTGTTTTCTTCCTTCAGTCTTCCCTCTAGTCCTTCTCCTCTAGACATTAGGAAATTGTAGCTACTTTAGAAATAGCTAAAAGTAATGTTGAGTGTATTATAAAAACAAGAGGTTGTTTTTTTTGTTGTTGTTGTTTTTTGGTTTTTTTTTACTTCTTATATCCAGTTTGCATACAAAATACAGTTCCCAAAAGGAGTGATTTTGAAATATGAAATAGTGACCTGGCAAACTGTCACCTGAGAGCCAAATTCAGTATGTGGCCTCTTTTGGTAAACTTTTATTGAAACACATCCTCACCTAGTTACTTAAAAGTGTCTACAGCTGTTTTTTTGCTCAAGTGATAGAGCTGAAGACCTATAACAGAACGCTCGTCTGGCCCACAAAGCATAAAGCATTTAATATGTGGTCCTTTACAGGAGAAGTTTGATGACCCCTGACTTAGAAGGTATTGAGGCCTAAATTATTGTAATCAGCATTCCTCATGCAATTATGATTTGGATAGCTATCTTTGAAATACAGCATGGTATAATGGAAAGAACATGTATGGGTTTAGAGTTCATTAGACCTGGTTTTGAATTTTCCTTGCTTCCAGGTATCTGACTATTGTGCCTCAATTTTCTTGTCTATAAATTGGAAATGGAAGAACTATTCTACTTAGGAGTTTGAAGTTAAGAGTTTTTGTAATTTAGAATGTAACTAAGTACTAAGAAAAATTTTAACCACTAAGACCTCTGCCAGCAGATAGCCTTGATAATATTTGGTTTCATTTTTGGATATATGATAAAAGGGACTCAAGAAACCAAGTGGAGACATTTCACTATCTTCTTTGATGTGGTTGTGAGAATTTGAAATAAGATAAAAAGTTCATGTCAAGTGCTTTATGTATGGTAGCTTTTAGGTGGTAGGGAATAGAGGAATCTTCTGGCATGATAAAGAGTCCCAATATAAAAACACCATTGCTAGCATCAGCTCTAGTAATTGGTGCAATTTTATGCTTTTTCACTAGATTTTAAGCATTTTTAGAATGAGTACTGTCACTTTCTGTTACATAAGTGGGAGCAAGAGTCACATTTTGTACAAATGTATCCATCTCCCACAACATTATAGAGGGATTTTTAAGAAATCTATGGAATATTTTATTTCCAAGAAACATGAAAGATTACTCCCAATACTTTTTTTCTTCTCCAGAAAAGTTTAGTGGTGTCACCTTCTTTAGACCTGGATTAGATCAGAACTTAATTTGGGACTGTTAAGTCATTTGTTAGTTGTCTTAGACAACATATATTTTTATTGGATGTGAAAATTGTTTAGTTAATAGTCAAGCCTGGTTAGTTAGTTAATTCCTTTCAGTATGGTGATGTCAAAGTCCAAATTCTGTTCTCTGTATCTAGTTATATTTTTATGAACAGTGCCTGAACTGTATACCAATACATCTCAGTGGACACAGGAGTTATAGGATGAGTATGTGGGGTCACTTCAAATCCATCACTCTTGCAGGGAAACCATCAAACAGCTCAAGTATCTCTAGTATGAACTTCAAATATATTATGGTATTTGTATATTATGGGAACTCTCTTTTCAGATTTCAACGGAAACTTTAAAGTATTAGTAACTTGTTTTGTCATTAATACAATTTCTTACCTGACCCATTCCTTTATCCTTTATGGAACCATTTTTAACATAATAGTATCATGTATGTAACTTACAAATAATTATGTAGTTCTTTGGTTTTCATTTTATTTTTTAAAGTAATCTCTACACCCATTTTGGGACTTGAACTCATAACCCCAAGATCAAGGGTGACATGCTGTACTGACTGAGTCAGCCAGCCATCCCCTCAATATTTATTTTTAGAATATTTAAGAAATACAATAGTAAATACACCAGTGTTTAGATCTTCAGTGTTCAGATTTGGTTATATCCTCTATTTCCAAATTTGATAAGCATTTGCTGAAACATTTTTATTAAAATAGATGTTTCCTAGATTTCTCTTCCTGGAGAATCCAGTTCACTGGTTTAGGATAGAGCCTGGAAATATATATTTTTTTAAACCAATATCCCAGGTTTATTTTATGTTATTTATTGAAGTTTGGGAAACATCAGAATAAGAGATCAAAGATTCCATCTCTAAAAATGCCAATTGTATGTTTAGAAAAGTGTTATTTTTAACTCATAAAAATGCTTTTAAATCTAATTATTAAACAGAAGCATTAAAGTTTTGCTAGTGTACTTTGTGAGATGCTACATTTGTTCTTTAATATGTAACATCTTTTTTATACCATCTGCCTCTCACTTGAAATTCAGTACATACATAATTTGCCAAATAGAAATTTGATTTTAGGAAATTTGGCATAATGACATTTCTTACATACAAATTGATAAGTAATGTCTGTATTTTCTGTCACCTGTGTATATACTCCCATTATTCATTATTGTATCATTTTAATAAATGTGCTTTCATTTTGGCTCATCAGCATTGCTTTCTCAATCAGTACCTCTGAAGGTTTTCTTAGTTTTTCTCCATTGTAGCTCAAAATCATTATTTTCTCTTTTTGAAGGGGTGGTGACTCGTGGGGAGATAATAACTTTTCTGATGCGCTGGCAAAAAAAAAAAAATAGCATGTTTATTTAATTGTAGAATCTTATAGGCTGATATAGTTCAAACTCTAGTTTGGAATTTACAGATCATTAGGTTAGTCTTCTACCCAGCTCCTGTTATTAACTGCACCCCTGAGACTTTGCTTCAGCAAAGTTCCACCTTTTCACTTTCCTGTGGCAAACTAAGATCATTTGATATTCTTGGCCTAAGTTACCCTTTGACTGTATCTACCTGGACTGGTTTTCCACCTTGTCTTTACTTGCTTGTACTTCCGTACACAACTTTTCTCAGTCATTTTCACTGATGTCAGTTGTCTCAAAAGAGCAATAGCGTATGTCATTGTCTGAAGATTTACTATACTGTCTTATGTTCAGTTGTTATATGTGAGTGTTTGGCTATGTAGTTAAACTCTTAACCTTGTATAGGGTAGGGCTCACATCCTCTGTATAGAAATTCTTAGCACAATCCTATTCACTTATACTATGAAATACTTCTGGTGGTTTCATAAAATTTTAGCTTTTTTTTTTTTAACCTCTTAAGCTAATCAGTTAGGATGTTAATCATTTTATCTTTAATATTTAAGCCCTACTACCACATAAAGATCAGTTTACTTATAAAATTAATAACAGAGTCACAAGAAAAAAATTATATTTTAAATTTCAAAATGCTTAGGGAGGGCTGGCTCCTTCACAAACATTTTACTCATCTTTTCAGCCTTTGTAGTTCTTTTTGATCAGTCATTTTACCAGTATTTTTCTGCTTTTTAGAACCCTTAAGAATTCAGTTTCTAGTTTATAGACATCATTGAAGCTTGCTCTTTGTTACTGTTTCTCAAGGTGGTCCCTAGATCTACCTGCATTGGAATCCTGTAGAATGCTTATTAAAGTACAGATTCTTTTTTTTTTAATATTCTATTTATTTATTTGACAGAGAGAGATCACAAGTAGGCAGAGAGGCAGGCAGAGAGAGAGGAGGAAGCAGGATCCCAGGACCCTGAGATCATGACCTGAGCCGAACGCAGAGGCTTTAATCCACTGAGCCACACACGGCCCTAAAGTACAGATTCTTAATGTCCTTTTCCCTAAACTATTTGTTATGCTCCATACATTTTTCACTTTGCCATTTTGTTTTTTTTGTGAGACTGCTCTTGAGTCTACTATGATAGCCTTTGAAATCCTTTCTGCTACCTAAAGCTGTCTGACGGTTAGTTGCACGTAGAGCAGTTTTAGTGTAGTGGTTAGGAACACAGGCTATGGATATATACATTGGACTCTGAACTCTGTTGCCTTTCCAAGATCACGGGGCTGGTTACTTCAAAGTATTTTTGTCTCTTGGGCTGCTATATGTATTAAATTAATATTTGTTAAGTTTCTTACAGTAGTGCTTGTACATAGAAAGCACTCAGACATTAGCTGCTATTATGATTTCTCCCGCTTTCAGTTCTTATGAACTTAAAGTAACTTGTATGCTTACCTTACCTCTTCCTGTTAAATTATAGTCATTGAAGATAGGGGCCTGTCTTATCAATTTTTATAGTTTTTCAATGGATATTGCACAGTAGAAAGTGTTCAGTAAATATTTACTGCATCAGACCATAGAAAAATGGCCAAATTTTCAGTAAGATGTTTTTCAGAGCCCATTTACTTAATATAAATTATAATCTAAAGTAATTTAATATTCTTTTTGTATTATATTTCAGGAATTCTAATGAATCATTGACCAGCACCATTTTACCAGTTGGAGCAAGTTACCAGAAATGGGCATAGTGCTTTTAGATCCAACATGTAACAGATGGCTATTCCTCCATGGTGATTACTTCTTCAAACCAACACCTTTTTTGATTGTGTAGGATCTTTGTCTCTTCATCTTTGAATTCCAGTTACTGTTGTTGGCAAATAAAACAAAGGAGTTCATGTAGTTTTTGACCAAGCTTGAGTCACCATGAGTAGTAGTTTAGGAAAAGAAAAAGACTCTAAAGAGAAAGATCCCAAAGTGCCATCAGCCAAGGAAAGAGAAAAGGAGGCAAAAGCCTCTGGAGGTTTTGGGAAAGAGAGCAAAGAAAAAGAACCTAAGACCAAAGGGAAAGATGCCAAAGATGGAAAGAAGGACTCTGGTACTGCCCAACCAGGGGTGGCTTTTTCAGTTGACAATACGATCAAACGGCCAAATCCAGCACCTGGGACTAGAAAAAAATCTAGTAATGCAGAGGTGATTAAAGAGCTCAACAAATGCCGGGAGGAGAATTCAATGCGTTTGGACTTATCCAAGAGATCTATACACATATTGCCATCATCAATCAAAGAGTTGACTCAGTTAACAGAACTTTATTTATATAGCAACAAATTGCAGTCCCTCCCAGCTGAGGTGGGCTGTCTAGTAAATCTCATGACACTGGCTCTAAATGAAAACTCACTTACCAGTTTGCCTGACTCTCTTGATAACTTGAAGAAGCTGCGGATGCTTGATTTACGACATAATAAACTGAGAGAAATTCCTTCGGTGGTGTATAGGCTAGATTCTCTCACCACTCTTTACCTTCGCTTTAATCGTATAACTACTGTGGAAAAGGACATCAAAAATCTGTCAAAACTCAGCATGCTTAGCATTCGAGAGAACAAAATCAAACAACTACCTGCTGAAATTGGTAAGAGACCTTGGGTTACTACTATTTGTAGTTATTTGTTATGCCAGGTAATTGTTATGCCAGATAATATGTCAAGTGCTTTTCCATAACAATATTTCTGATACGTACCTAAAAACAGCTGGTTTCTAAATTTCATCTTTCTGTTTTACTTTATTTTTAGCAATTTTAGTGTATGGTTAGAGCTTATTTTATAGCCTTAAGAAAGTGAGTTAGAATATAGATGTAGTTGGGCCTCTTTCACATAAACCTATTCTGCTTTCATTTTCCCTGGAGAAAAGGTGAATTTGTAACAATAAAAAGATGTTTTGTGAATTTTTAACTTGTTACCACCTATTTTAAAAAATTTTTAAAAGATTAAAAAGATTCATTAAGGCTACATTTTTCCAGTTTTCATTTTTCCTTCTTTATCTGAAAAATGCTTGTGTAAATTCACATGACTCTTTTATATAATTTACTACGAAAGATTGGTGTATCAGAGCCTTGTAAAAAGAAAAAAAACAAAAGAATGGTAATAGTATAAAAATAGTAAATATATATGGAAACGAGTCAGTAAAAATATTTTGATTTTTTTTTTTAAAGATTTTATTTATTTGACAGAGAGAAACAGCCAGAGAGGGAACACAAGCAGGGGGAGAGTGAGAGGGAGAAGCAGGCTTCCCACCAAGCAGGGAGCTCCATGCGGGACTCGATCCCAGGTCTCCAGGATCATGACCTGAGCTGAAGGCAGTCGCTTAACCAACTGAGCCACCCAGGCGCCCCTTTTTTGATTTTTTTAATTAGGGAATATAATAAGCCTTGACTTACCAGTTCTGAGATATTGATAAAGGTATTTGTGGGCTCATTTTATAACATTTTAAAAAATTGGCTTAAAAGTTAATTACATAACTTTTTAAGGAAAGTTTTATATGCTGAATAAAATAGGTGATTTAAAAATATTGCTCCTTGAGCATTAGTCTTAACAGTGGGTGACAAAGGAAACGAGGCACTGCAGCTTTGTAGAGATAATTTTCTGTAGGTATGTTTAAAAATTTATTATATTTGGTAAAGATAGTTTAAGTTTTACGTATGGCATTTTTCCACATTTAACTCTCACCAGACACAAAATCTTAATTTTGGTTTCATTAAATGTATTTAGAAAATCCATGATAGATTTTCCCAAGCAATGTACTGTACTATTTGAAAGTATAACTTCACTTTATCAGATATTAAAATATCTTAAGGAATCTGAATGGAAATACTCCTTTTCATGTCCTCAGAAGTGTGGTTGTTGATTGACTTTTGATTTCATACCAGATTCAGTTAAAATTTCACCAGTATATCTGGTTCATTCTGAAATAAATTGCTAAAGAAAAAAGAAATGCTAAATTTTTATATAGAAATATCAAAACATCAAATGTTATTTCCTGTTTTTATTCTTATTATTTTGTGTTCGTGTTATTCTCTATCTGAAAATGTTGGCTTTAATTCATGAGAGTCCTATTAAGGATATCTTTCCATAGAGATGTTACCAAATTACCTAGGGATTAAGAACGTACATTTCTTACGTGAGAAGTTATAGGATTTTATTATTTTTAAAAGATTTTATTTACTTTATTTGAGAACGAAAGAGAAAGCACTAGAGTGGCAAGGGTCGGAGGGAAAAGCAAACTGCCCACTGAGCAGGGAGCCCAATGTGGGACTCCAGAATCAGGACCTGAGCTGAAGGCAAAGCGCTTAATCAGTTGAGCCACTCAGGTACCCCGAAATTACAGGATTTTAAATTTACTTCAGTTTGTTCTGAGCATATAGATATAGCATTTTTACCAAAGTGAATATATTTTTAAAAATTGGCAAATTTTTTTTACTAAGTGGTTTGTGTCAGCCTAATCTTTTGACCTTTATTCCTAAATTTGTAATTTTAAAAATAACCTTTGAATTAGTTTAAGGAGTACCCTCCCAGAATTAGTGGCATTATTAAAGTTTATGTTCTTAAAATTTTTATATTTCTATAAAAATAGTAACTTCATAAATGTTATTTTATTCCAAGCAGGGCATCAGATAGACAATAAACTGCTTTTAAAGTTAAAGTTAATATTTCTTAAAAGGGGCTAAGTAAATTTTTAAGGTTTAACTTAGATTCATGAATTTGGGGCAGACATTTACAGAAGTCTGCATTATCTTTTCCCTATAAAGGACAAGAAAATGTCCAGTAAAAACAACAACAACAACATAATAATAATAGCTGTTGTTTGAGCACAGTATGTCATAAGGTATACTTTGCATATTTTCTCTCATTAAGTTCTATAGTAACCAAATGAAATAGACATTGTATTGAATGTCTTGAATTCCTCCATTGTATTGAAGTAGGAATTGAAAATGTAGAGGTTAGATAATTTACTAAAAGTCATGCAGCTGTGGGGAAGGGAAGGCATGCCTCGGTGGCTCAGTGGTTTAAGTGTCTGCCCTTGCTCACCTCATGATCCCAGGGTCAGAGGATTGAGCCCCATGAGAGCCTCCTTCTGTCTCTGCCCCTCCCTCTCTCACCTTTTCTCTCTTTCAAATAAATAAAATCTTTTCTTCAAAAAGCGTCATGCAGCTAGGAAGTTGAGAGGATTTACTTACTGTACTACCCCCAGTAGTCTAGAAGAGTGGGTCCCACTCCGATAGTTTATGAACTTAGCAGTCTGGCAGATTCAAGGGATCTGTACTTCTAAAGAATAAGCTTTATTACTGTGTCTGTAGCTGCAGTTAAAAGCCATTGCATTAGGAGCTCCTGGGTGGCTCAGTGGGTTAAGCCTCTGCCTTGGGCTCAGGTCATGATCAGGGTCCTGGGATTGAGCCCCGCATCGAGCCCCGCATTGAGCCCTGCATCAGGCCCTCTGCTCAGCAGGGAGCCTGGTTCCTCCTCTCTTTTCCTCTCTGCCTACTTGTGATCTCTGTCAAAAAAAAAAAAAGCCATTATATTAGTTTTTTGTTTTGTTTTGTTTTTTGGGGGAGAAGGATGTTAGCAGCTTAATGAAATTATAGTTCACATACCATATATGTTCATAAATTTTAAGTGTACAGTTCAGTGGGTTTCAGCATATTCTGAGTTGTGCAGCCATCACAAACAATCTTAGAACAGTTTTAGCACTCTAAAAAGAAACTCTGTACACTTAACAGTTACCCCTCCTGTTTTCTTGAAACTCCTTAGCCCTAGGCAGATACTAGTTAGTAAACTGTTTCTATAGATTTACCTGTGCTGGACATTTCATAAGAATGGAATTCTACAATATGTGGTTTTTGGTGACTGGTTTCTTTTACTTAGCATGTTTTGAAAATTCCTCCAGGTTGTAACATGATGTATCAGTCCATTTGTCCTTCTTTCTTTCCTTCCTTCTTTCCTTCCGATTTTATTTCTTTATGTATTTATTTGAGAGAGAGCACAAGCAGGAGTAAGAGGCAGAGGGAGAGGGAGAAGTAGGCTCTGAGCAGGGAGCCGGATCTGGGACTTGAGGCTTATGACCACAGCTGGAGGCAGATGCCTAACCAACTGAGCCACCCAGGCTCCCTTCATTTTTCCTTATTGCTGAATAGTACTCCATTCTATGAATATACCACATATTATTTACCTATTCATCAGTTGAACATTTGGGTTTCCATTTTTTGACTGTTGCAAATAAAATTACTGTGAACACTTGTGCCCAGGTTTTTGTGTGGACTTTTGTTTTCCTTTCTCTTGGGTTTATACCTAAAGTGGAATTATTGAGTCATATGGTAACTCTATGTTTAACCTTTTGAGGAACTTCTAGACTGGTTTCCTAGGTGGCTGCAACTTTTTATGTTTCTACCACAGTGTATGAGGGTTCTGGTTTCTTTACATCCTTAACATCATTCGATCTGCAGTGTTTTGATGACTAGAGTGTTTTGTTTTTAATTTTTGAAAGCTATCTTTTATTATAACGGAAAGACAGAAATAGTTTTCTGTGATGCGGCTCTTGCTATACTGCTTTTTTCAAAATGATTTTATTTGAGAGAGGGAGTGCACGGACAGGGGGAGGGGTAGAGAGAGAGGGAGAGGCAGACTCCCTACTGAACAGGGAGCCCGGTTGGGACTGGATTCCAGGACCCTGGGATCATGACGTGAGCCACCCAGGTGCCCTGCTTTACTACTTATTTAATTACAAAAAATAAAATCCTGAGCCCCCTTGAGAATGTTTACAAGTAAGACTCATGGGCAAAGAGCAAGTAAAATGGAAATTTGACATTTTTTACAATGTTCTAACCTTTTTTTTTTGATGGGGGAGGGGCAGAAGGAGTAAGAGAAAGAGGATCTTAAACATGGGGCTTATTCTCACCACCCTGAGATCACGACCTATGCCTAAATCAAGAGTCAGATGCTTAATTTAAGACTGAGCCACCCAGGTACCCCAAAGTGTTCCTTTACTGTTTGACTTAGTGCTGAAACCCATAACAGGACATGCTAATTATCATTTTGTTAAACTTCTCTATATATATTAGATTCACATTATTATAGATATATATTAGCTTTATATTATGCATATTAAATGCTTATTTTCTTGTATGAGTACACCACTTTTAGTCATGCTTTCTAGCAATATATTTGAGAAATACGAGAAATTAAAAGTTCTTGAAATATAGCCTCCTGTTTAGTTTAAATAATGTATTTGGAATTTGGCCTTTACACAAGCTGCATTGCTTTCTAGGGAACTGTATTAAAATCAGAACATCTATCTGTCTCAGTATTAATGGCATTTTTATTAATGCTATGTGTTTTCATACCAGTGGTACATACTCACATGGGTGAACATAGAAAACAGTAGAATTCAGTAGAATTCTAAATGGACAGTAAGTGTAATCATATGAAGAGCCAGAGATAATACACCAGAGTAGTCAAGAAAACTCTTTATTTGATAATACTCATTTACCTTTCTTTTTGTGTGATAAGGCATGGACACATAAAGTAAATGCCCTGTCTTTTTGTGTGAAGTAGTAGATAGAACTCCTAGTCATTGCATTCTTTTACAGATCAGTGCTCCATCCTTCCTCCCATACCTTCTTTTACTATTTGTAATTCTGAAAGAGAGTCTTCATTGTACACCAAGACAGTCAAGAAGTTGTGTTTTTAAAGGGAAAACAGGAAGTAATCACCCCTCTCCCTGTAACCTCTACTGGTTCTATTGAGTTTTACGTTAAAGATATGCTTTTGTGGGGCACCTGGGTGGCTCAGTTGGTTAAGCGACTGCCTTCGGCTCAGGACATGATCCCGGAGACCCGGGATCAAGTCCCACATCGGGCTCCCTGCTTGGCAGGAAGCCTGCTTCTCCCTCTCTCACTCCCCTTGCTTGTGTTCCCTCTCTGGCTGTGTTTCTCTCTGTCAAATAAATAAAATCTTTAAAAAAAAAAAAGATATGCTTTTGTAAATTTTTTGGGGGGGGCCTGGGTGGAATAGAGTTAGGGCCCTCAGATAGTCAGTTTGAATAATTCAGTTTAGAGAATTCTGGACAATGAAGTTTTAAAGGATTTTATACTTCTAGGGAAGGAAATGGTTGCTTTTTGAAATCAGAAAACACTGCATCTTTATTTCTTTGGAATATTCCTGCAATTTTCCTTCATTGAATTATGGGCTGGTTTAGGATTTCTTTATTTAAACATGAACTCTTCTTTATTCTTTATAAAAACAGCTAAGGTAGAAGGAATGTATTTTTAAAAAATTTTATTCTTCCTACATTGTATAATCAAAAAATGCTGCATTTATATATAATATATGATTTCATCTGAATTTCTCAGAATAACCCATTTTGCTTATGAGAATGACCTGATATGTTAAAATGTATGCTTTTGGGGAACCCATATCATTTTTACCCATTTTAAAGAAATAACTCTCACAGCATTCAGATCTGTAAGACATTAGAGTCAGCAAAAATTTTTTACCCATTTGTCACAAACAGAATTTCTACTATACTGAAGTGCTGCTGTTATAGTCTATAAGTTGAATGATATTATCAAAATAGAAAATATGTATCATCAGTATCTATATAAAAATACTAAGGACAGAACCAGCAGATTTTTTAAAAGTTGAAGGACCTTAGAGATTTTAATTCCCTATTAATTTTCTGTGAATTTTTGTAGATAATAAATGGTAGGTATTTTTTTTTTTAAATGGTAGGTCTTTAATAAATGGGACTTGAAGGGAATTTAACGAAGCTCAATACTATTACCCGTTTTTCAATATTAACTGAAATTTTAACCTTTTGTCCCTAAAGTTCTTGAAATTCTCCCAGGACTGCCAGGAGTGATAAATTGTTCTCATGGTCCAGGTAATCTTATTTAATGGACCTCATTTGAGTGTTTTTTACAAGTGCTAATGAGTAACTTAGTTTGGCAGGAAAAAGAAATAAGGAAAGGGAATTCATGGTTGTAAATCAATAACTCCTTTTGATTGGGAATCCTCAAGAGATTTAGAGACTTGGAGATGAAATATTAATTTAGTTTATTGTCATGGGATTGTTAGGTGTTTCACTGAGCAACAAAAACCTGTAAAAGTTGTTACTGCTAGAGGAAGCAGTAAGAATAGAAAACACTTAACCATTTTAGAAGGGTTTGATAGGATCAGAGAGAGGATATAATTGACTTTCCACCCTGCTGAGGTAATAGGGAATTGTATTCTAATGACAGCAGGCTACCCAGTCAAAGGAATATAGATGCTCTTGATTAGAAGAGCTACTGAAATCTTTGCAATGAAAGGGAAAACTAAGCCTATAAGACTTAAGTAATGTAATGGTAGAAATTCTGATGTAAGTTCCTAAATCTGTTGAAGCATGTGTGATAGATATGTATTTCCAGCTTTTGTTAATTATGTAGTTTGACAACTTTGTAAGATTTCATGTTATTTTTTATACAGCTAATCTCTGAATATTTGAAAATATTCCTGTAAGTTTAGGAACAAAAGTTTAATTTTTTTTAATATTTATTTGCGAGAGAGTGAGGGAGGAACAGAGGGAGAGAGGGGAGAACAGAATCTTAAGGCAGGTCGAGCCTTACTTGGGGCTCAGACTCATGACCCTGAGGTCGTGACCTGATCCGAAACCAAGAGTTGGTCGCTTAACCATCTGTGCCACCCAGGTGCCCCTAGGAACAATAATTATTTTTAAAGTATTAGCATCTTTGAGGTGCCTGGGTAGTGCAGTTGGTTAAACAACTGACTCTTGGTTTCAGCTCAGATCCCGATCTCAGGGTCATGAGATTCCTGGAGTTGGGCTCCATGCTGGGTGTGGAACCTGCTTAAGATTCTCTCCCCCCCCCCCCCCCCCCCCGCCTAAAAAAACAAAGTAACATATAAAATCAAATATAAGCGGCTTTTATATAACTCAAAAGGGAAGGTCAGATGACTTCACAGGGTAGGTCACAGCTTATGAAACCTAATTGTTTACCAGTATTTGAGTGCCTTATATACACATTTTAAAAGTCCTTTTTGTATTTTGCTAGATTTTAATTTTAACCCCTGTTAAAATTTTGTTAAGGAATTTATATCTATATTCATCATGGCTGTTGATCTATAATTCTCTTTCTCTTCCTTTTTTTTTTTTAATAATGGTTTCCCATAAGAGTAATGCTGGCTTCATATCATAGCATGAATTGGGAAGTATTTCTATGAAGTTCTAGAAGAGTTTGAGTCAAATTAGTATTATTTCTTCAAGTGTTTAGAAGAATTTATCAGTTATACAATCTGAGACAGGTGTTTTCTTTGTAGGAAGGTTTTTAATTACTGATCTAATTTAATTTAGTTAATAAAGATGTAGAGTTACCCTAGTTTTCTATTTCTCAGTTGAATTTTGGTAGTTTGAATCAAAGCATTTGTCTATTTTGTATAATTTGTTGAATTTTTGATGTAAAGTTCATAATATTTCTGTATTATTCTTTTAATGTCATCAGCATAATTTGTAATCCTGTGTCATTCCACATACTGGTAATTTGGTCTTCTTTGATCAGTCTGGCTAGAGATATGTCAATTTTATTAATCTTTTAAAAAGCATGCTTTTGGTTTTATTTTTCTATTATCTTTGGGGTTTTTTAAAAAATCTTTTTTGTTTTCTGCTCATTTAGTTTTACTTTAGGTTTAATATGCTCTTCTTTGTCTACTTTATTAGATTGATTTCAGACCTTTCTTTTCATTATATAAGCATTTCATTATAAATCTCCCAAGTACTACTTTAGCAGCTGCATGCAAATTTTGATATTGTATTTTCATTATTGTTTAAGATATTTTCTAAATATATCTTATTCTTCTGTAACCCATGGATTATTTAGAAGCGAATTGTTCAGTTTTCAAGCATTCAAGAGATGTTTTCCAATATGTTTGTTATTGATTTATTAATCTATAGGCAGTTGAAAAGAATGTGCATTGTTTTTTTTTTTTTTGAGCAAATTCACCTTTGTTGATATTATTCATTTATTCCAAACCACTATCAATTTTCTGTCCACTCTTCAATTAATGAGAAAATAAGTTGAAATAGCCAACCATACAGATAGATTTTTTTCCCACTGGTGCTATTACTTTTTGCTATTTATATTATGAAACTGTTACTACTTATAGATATATCTAGGATTTTTTTCCCCCCGATGAGTTTACTTATATCATTAAGAAGTATATGTCTTTACTTCTGGTAACATTCCTGGTTATTTATTTATTTTTATGAGTCCTATTTTATCCAGCTTCCTCGTTAATTGGTACTTACATTGTATATCTTTGCCATTCTTTTACCTTTTTGTGTCTTTACATTTTAAAATGGTTTCTTACACAGCATATAGATCTTGTGATTTTTAATCCTGGCAGTTTTTTTTAATTTAAATTTTAGGTAGTTAACATACAGTGCAGTATTGGTTTCCGGAGTACAAGTCAGTGATTCATCACTTACTTAAAACACACCGTTTTCCTCGTAACATGTGCCCTTTCTAATTCCTCTCACCCATCTAGTCCATCCCACACCCACCTCCCTCCATCAATGAGATAATGGCTTGTTTCCCTCCTTTTTTTCTTTAACCTCTTCCCATATGTTCATCTGTTTTCTTTCTTAAATTCCACATATGGGTGAAATCCTATTAATCATGGAAGTTTTTGTCTTACTTGAAGTGTCTAGACCATTTACATTTAATATCTAGTTTCCAATATAATTGGATTAAATTAACCATCTATTTTTCTGTTTGTTCCATTTGTTATTCTTTTTTCCCCTTATTTCATGCCTTCTTTTGACTATTTTTACAAATCCCATTTTTCTCAATTGTTAGCATATTCATTATATATGTCTTTGTAACTTTGCTTTTAGTATCTGCTCTAGTATTTACAGTACATAACAGTCTACATTTAAATAATATACCACTTCTCATATGTCCTGAGAACATCACATAGAACACTTACTTCTTCCATTCTTTGTGCAATTATTGTCATACCTTTTTATTCATATATTATAAATCCCATAATAATGCATTGCTATTATTCTTGCTTTAAATTTTATCTTTTTTGAGCTTTTCACTTTAAACAAATTTTAGACTTATGGGGGAAAGTTGTAAAACCAGTATACAAGGTTCTCATACACTCCTTACCCAGCTTCCTCTGTTATTAATATTCTATATAACCATTATACAGTGATCAAAACCAAGAAATTTACATTGGTACAATACTATAAACTACGGATTTTATTCAGATTTCACCAGTTTTTCCACTAATGTCCTTTTTCTGTTCCAGATATTACATTTAATAGTCTATGTAGTCTCCTCCAACCTGTGGAAAGATTTTTGAAAGTCTTTCATGATATGATACTTGTGAAGAGTACTGCTCAGGTATTATGTAAGAGCACTCATTTTTTGTTTATATTATATTTCTCATAACGAGTCTGAGATTATGTGTTTGGCAAGAATGCCACGAGGTGATTATGGTGCTTTCACCAGTGAATCATATCAAGAGATACGTGATGTTGATATGTCTCATTGCTGGTGATTTTGACCTTGGTTATGTAATTTTTGCTGTGCTGCTCTACTTTAATTTTTTCTTCTTAATAATTACCCTAAGGAATGCTGATTTTAGTCTATGCCAATATCATGTTTTTCTTTAATCTTTTTCTCCCTGATTTTAGCATTCATTGTGGATTATGATCTTCCTGAAACAATTATTACTGTATTCTAATGGTGATTTTTAAAAAGATTTCTCTCATTTCTTTTGTATTAATTGATACTCTTCTGTAGGGAGGAGCTGTCCTTTCACTTACGCATATATTTGTTCCATTACTTAAATTTTATGAGTCTGGACTCATTCTATTTTATGGGTTCCAGTCCAGTATGATTTTTATTATTGCCCAGTTTGTTGCACCTTTGGTGATTGTGGACTCTTTTAGGTTGGTTCCTGTGCCTTTTGCCATGACTTCATCCTTGGTTATCTTTTTTTTTTTTTTTTTTTTTTTTTTTTTTTTTTTTTAGATTTTATTTATTTGACAGCGAGAAACACAGCGAGAGAGGGAACACAAGCAGGGGGAGTGAGAGAGGGAGAAGCAGGCTTCCCGCCGAGCAGGGAGCCCGATGTGGGACTCGATCCCGGGTCTCCGGGATCATGACCTGAGCCGAAGGCAGTCGCTCAACCAACTGAGCCACCCAGGCGTCCCTTTTTTTTTT
>PITA01001579.1:0-131337 GCA_004023965.1 Spilogale gracilis
GTGTAATTAAAGTGTTGGCTTATTCTTATCTCCTCAGTGCTCCAACACAACTCCCTCCAGAGCTATAGGTCTTAAAATTAACATTATTTGATGCATATTTTGAGAGTGCGGTTGCTGGAACCAACACATGGTGTTCACTAGGTTGGTTCGGGAAGATACTATGCCACATTCAGTAGGAAGAGACCCAAGCAGTGATGAAGAAAATTCAAACAACACACTGGGTAGATGCAAAGATTATGGGTATTTGGGGAAACTGGAGATCAGTGAACCAATGTCGTTGCATGAAGTCATTCTTCCATAGGTTGTTTCTAAAAGTTAGATATAAGTAGCTAATCTACTCTGTGAAAGAATTTCAATCTACAACGGAACTGGAACCAGAAGACAGAAAACAGAAAATCTTATGCATGTGCCCTCAGGAAAACAAAACTTAACGACCGAGAGACTGATTTCCTATACATGCCGGATTTACAGAAAACTAGTAATATTGGGATGATGGGAAGTTGGCCAGGGGTTGCCTTATAGCAACCACTTGGGAAGTTTTACTTATGGTTTTCAGAGAAATGAACAAGAAGTCACCTTTCGGGATGGTCTCACAAAATAGCTGATTTGAGCTTTATTTGTAGACTGGACTCGTTTTGCCTGCTCAGGGAATTCTCAAAACTGGTCCCCATTCATTTCTTATTTTAACAGACTCTAACTGAAGTCTCTTCTTTACATTGCCTGAATCCTGAACTGTCAACAAACTCACCTGAAGTTTGTTGAATTGCTATTCCTCTGCTGTTTCTGAATAAACTCTTCTTTTTAGACAATTTTGAGTTTGCCTCAGTTTACTTTTTATTTAGGTTGAAACTCTAAGTAGAAGCATATATTTTCATTTCAGTGCCCAAAGACTCAACAAAACAAAACAAAACAAAACAAAACACCAAAAACAAACCCAGGGAGCAGTTTCTCGAAACAAACAGGCAGGGGTAATTATCCTCAAGTTTTCAGTAGCCATGGAATTAAGGGATCATTATTTCTATGACTATGAGAACTTAATTTTATAATATGCTCTTCAGGATACCCCCTTCAGTATTAAAATAGGTATATTAACATCCCTGTTACATAAAGCAAAGCTGATGCCAGGAATATAGGAGGACAACTGAAAACACTCATTCTTGACTTGGGAAAAAGTCTGATTAAAACTTTAAAAATCAGGGTTGTGTGGGTGGCTCAGTCAGCTGAGCAGCCAACTCCTGATTTCGGCTCAGGTCTTGATCAGGGTCGTGAGATCAAGCCCCCACTGGGCTTTTTGATGGGCATGGAGCCTGCTTAAGATTCTCTTTCTCCCCTCTCCCTGTGTACCCGCCCCCAAGCTTTAAAAATAATAAAAAAGTTGATACATTAGATTTACAGAAATCACTGAACATTTTTTCCTGAGACATTTATGTATGAGAAATGCAAACAAATTAAAACATCACCTGTACGGCTTCCCAGGCCCACTTCCTGTACTTTGGATCATGAGTCAGGCGCCACATGTACATGTAAGTCTCAACAACTTCTGGCCGTAGGATGTAGTACTTTTCATTTTGCCTCGTAGCAATGGCTTCAACCCCGCCATCAAACCTGAAAGCTTCTGGTCCCAGTTTCATATCTAAAGGGCATGCAAGGGTCACAAGGGTTATTGTCTGGGACGCTGCTCAGTTCTGTAGCTTAAATGAAACTATAAAGTACTTTACAACATTCAAGAGAGAAGCTAAAACAATCATTTTAAGGAATGGTTATAAACACCCTGTAACAGAAAATATTTGATATATTTTTAAAATACAGTCATCTGAGAGTCCTTTTTAGAACATCACCATGATCTTTTTTCTTTCACTGAACCACCACTTACTGAGTGCCCCCCCCAAGTAGGTACAAGGCACTACAACACCCCTTATTAGTTAGTTGGAAAACCAGTGGTTGAGAATTCTATGTCATTATGTCATGAAAGGCTATTTAATCTTTGTGCTTCAAACTCCTGCTGTATAAGAAGGGAGACAGACTCTATTTCATGGAGATACTGAAAAGGTTAACAATGGTCTATAAAATACTAAGTTTCTTTTGCACCTGGGACAGAGATTCTTACTCCATGTTATTTAAATAAAAGCAGGGTCAATAAATTAGACCTGCTTAATCTTGTATGGCTTTAATTCTTATTCCTTGGGAAAATGAAAATATAAAGTCATTTAAAATATTCATCATGAGCTTCCAGTTTCACAAGGCACAGTGAATATTCTTTGAATGGCAGCAGTAACAATGTTCCTTACTGAACAAAATAAAAGCCTGTGGGAGCAGACTGAAAATGAAGAAAATCGCAGGTACTCACAGGTGCGATTGTAAGATTCGTAACAAGTTCTGGCAATTTCAGCCCCGAGCTGAAGGTAGTGCTGGGTCAGGCCTGCGGGAGCGTCGTCTGCCCCGAGTGCAAACATGCCCCCAGCAAAGCAGGTCAGGTGGCCCATCTTGTGTTCCAGGAGGCCCCCTTTCCACTCGGCGATGTAAGTCAGCCCCGTACTAGACTTGCGGATCAAATGAGTCTCAATCGCCTGCAAATCAGACTTAATTTAAACATTTTTAAATCCCTTCCAAATTTATACTAAAAATGCTCTCAACACTAAGAGAAAAAGGATAAAACATCACTGACGGTTTGAGTTTGGGACCATCAATCTGATTCAACCTGAAATTTCGTTATTACTTTCTGTATTCCTCCCTTAGTCTCTCCTTTATTAGTCCGGTTAGTTGGGATTATTGCTGCTGGGCCAGCCCAGTTGGTTTTGCCTGGTTCTGTGACCAACATTTGCAGTCCTAGACCTTAAACACTGTCCCCTTCCAAAGACAGGCCACTGGTGTAGAGGAAACAGTTAATGCATTTCTATTTCACAGAGGAGAAACAACACAAAGCACAAGCCCCACTATGGATGAAGAATAGAGCGGATCTGTGTATAAAGTCCAGCAGTGGGGGAGAGGGGCAGTGTTACCCTGCTTTCAGCTCTCTTAGACTCAGAGGATGGTAAACTGAGGGGAAAAGGTATGTTGTCCTTGAGCCAGATTGTGTGGCCCCAAATTCCAACTCTGACACTATCTGTGAACTCGGTGGGTAATTTGCTTGCTGTGTCCCTATATCTCAGTATCCTTAACCATAAAAAGGGAACAGTAGTATCTTCTGAGAAAACTCTGCAACATTTAGTTTTATGAAGTCATCAATAGTGTGACCAGCACTTGATAAAGGTTCACTTATCATCATCAATCACATCTCCATTATGGTAACACCTGAATTAAATTCCTCCCTAATAATTCTCTTTAAAAGCACATTAGTATACAAGGGAAAAAAAGACATAAAAAGATACTCATCATCACTTATCATCAAGGAAATGCACAAACAAAACTATAATGAGCTATCACTTCACACCGTTCAGGATGGCTAAAATCAACAATACAAGAAATGGCAGGTGTTGGTGAGAACGTGGAGAAAAAAGGATCCCTCCTGCACTGTTTGTAGGAATGCAAACTGGTGCAGTCACTATGGAAAACAGTATGGAGGTTTCTCAAAAAGCTAAAAATAAAGCTACCTTATGATCCAGCAATCATGGTACTGGGTATTTACCTGAAGAATACAAGACCACTAATTCAAAGGGATCCATGCACCTTTACATCTCTAGCAGCATTATTTGTAATAGCCAAGACACAGAAATAGCCGAGTGTCTTCTGATTGATGAATGGATAAAGAAGATGGCAATAATGTGGTATCACTCAGCCATGAAAAAGAATGAAATCTTGCCATTTGCTGCAACATGGAAGAAGCTAGGGTGTATAATGCTAAGTGAAATAAGTCACTGAGAGAAAGACAAATACCATATGATTTCACTCACATGTGGAATTTACGGAACAAAACAAGTACAGAGGGAAAAAATTAGAAAGACAAATCAAGACAAACTCTTAATGAGAGAGAACAAACTGATGGCTACCAGAGGGAAGGGAGGACGGGTGAAATGGGTCATGGCAATTAAGGAACACACCTGTGATGAGCACAGGGCGATGTATGGAAGTGTTTAATCACTCTATTGTACACCTGACCCTAATCTAACACTGTATGTTAACTAACTGGAGTTGAAATGAAAACTTAAAAAAATAATAAAGGTCTGCAAATTGGGGAGAAATGATTTTTACAAAAATGATTAGTAAAATAAATTTTATTTTTGCCCTAGGACTGTTGGTATTCTTTTACAATAGACAGAAAATACAATATATGCTTTATGTTATAAAAAGCAAAACCAAAGTGGGTGCCTGGGTGGCTCAGTGGGATAATGCCTCTGCCTTCAGCTCAGGTAATGATCTCAGGGTCCTGGGATTGAGGCCCACATTGGGCTCTCTGCTCAGCACAGAGCCTGCTTCCTCCTCTCTCTCTGCCTGCCTCTCTGCGTACTTGTGATCTCTCTCTGTGTGAAATAAATAAATTTTTTTTTTTTTAAAGCAAAACTGAAGTATAACTCTTTGGAATGACTAACTTCTAATTACTGTAACAGGAAATGTTTCTTTTCCCTCACAATTACTTCATAGAAGAAAAAAGAGCTATGACTATGTCTATACCTGTTATATCATTATAAAAAAGAGAGAGTTCTAAGGAAGTACATTTGGTAGTACATAATAGTAGACACAGACACAGACAAAACTTGTGACGGAGAAGAATGAATGAAAATGAATACACAAACAGCAGACAGATAACACTTTTTCTACTTTTATTGGAAATAAACAATTGAAACCAATATGGTAAGAAATAAGTGAACACACTACTGTTCTTACTAACTGTGGTTACCTAATTTTATTGATGGCCTAGTTATTATACTGATATTTCTTTCTTATTTAACTGAACATCTTAACTATTTACACTTCTTATAGCACAAGCTGCAATAAAGTTTGTCAAGCAGATATTTGTTGATCACCCAAGAAATTATTCTTTCTATATGGCAAAAGTTGGAGCTTTTGAGCATGGACAAGAGAAATGTTATTATCCTGTTATGTATCCTGAATAAAGTACTATATTATTTTTTGCAAAATTCTGACCAAGCTGCTACCGCTCAAAATAAACTACAATGAAGTTCCAAGACCTTCAAAGCAATGTTTGTGTGACAGTAGGAAAATGTAAGTAAATATAAAGGAGAAAATAATAGTCTTTAGTGGTTCTAAAAAATGTGTTAAGTCTGCAGAGCATTGATTAGGAAAGAAGAATATCATGTATTCTGTGATTTCAGCCTTCCCTATTTGAAAAAAAAATTAGTTTGATGAAAACTTTAGAAGGCTAAATGTCTACTACTTCATGTGCCCAGGTACCATTCACTCCAGTGCACCCTTGATAGAATGAACATCCCTTGGTAATGTGGTCTCCAGAGAAGGTAATAGCCAGCTGAAAGCTCAAAGTAGTTTGTTATTAAAACAAAGAAAACAGACCATGCTGGGATTAAATGCTTTCCAAAATCTACTTGAAGCTAAAACTGAAAAACTGTATCTCTAGTAACTCAACTGTCCAGGAAGATAATGTATGGGATCCTGTCCTTAGTAAGAATTTTTTTTTTTTTAAAGTACAGCTTAGCAAAAACAAACTTCATTATACAAGACAAGGTTACTTCTCAAACCAGAAATTTAATTGTTCTAGCTTTGCTTTCCAAGTTGAAAACACAATGGACTGAAAATGTTTTTACTATTAAGAGAAACAGGAAACACTTTACTTCATTTGTTCTTAATGGATTTTCCTGTCAATGGCTTGTCTAAATACAATATATTAAAAGCTGTGTGGGTACAGTTCTAGAAACTGGGGGGAAATATTTCAAAGAACATTTTAAAGTGGCTTCTCCTAGAACAACAAGATCTTAGAAGCCACTTTAAGATTAGAATAATAAAGATATCTGCTAGGATAGCAATGAAAAAAGGACGTAACAGAAACCATATTGTTTGGCGAATTCCTTAGCTTCAAACTTCAAACCTCACAGGAATGAAGAAAAATAAATCTGGCAGAGGACATGTGAACCATACATATCCTAGTTTGCTTTTTAATGTTCATCATGTGCCTAATTAAGGCTGTGATAAATGAAAGCCAATGTACTAAGGCATTCTGGTTCCTATTTGTGAAGTGGTAAAGAGTCCTACCTATTGCCCTTGGTGATGCTTCTTATTGACTTTGGGAAGGAACCATGGTAATATTCAATCTGGCCAACCAGAGCAAAGCAAGTTGCATTTATATTTAAATGAATAAATTGGACTATATCTAAATTACTCAAACCTCCTCTTGGGAAGATCAATTTTAGAACAGTGCCTACATTACTGGGAGTTACAAATTTCATTCCCCTCCCACCCTCCATGAATTAATACTCTCAATTATAAGAAAAATTCTAAATAGTCAATAAAGAAGATATTTTTCTGATTTAGCCGTAATTTTATAACATTGAGATGCTCTGATAGTATTAAAAATATGAGCTACCATGTAAAATACTTATCAATCACAAAGGTAGTACTTGGCTCTGCTAAAAAATTTTTTTCTGAAAAGTTGGGTGTGAGTTCAAGTATTTTATAAAATAATATTCTTCTTTTGCTTTATTTACTTTCAAATTTTATTTTCATTTTTGACTGAGGCTTACATTTGCTTGACGCTTAGTTTACTCTTACACTGGCTATCTCCTATATATTTTGCTAAGCAATTTCTAACTTATTTTTACTAACTTATTACATGTAAAGAACACTTGAATGTAGTATGGAAATTCATATTCACAAATAAATCCATAATGGTGAGGTAAAAAGAGACAAGTGTTGACACAAATTTTAGCTTGAATTTTGGTTCCAAACTCAAACTTCCTGAGGTTCCATTCTCTTATCTGTAAAACCAGGTATATAATATCTAAGCTATCATGAGGAGACAAGCACACACTTCATTTAAAGTACCTACCTGACACACTACTTAGTGCACAATAGACAATTCAACAGTTTCTTGTTCCCTCTCATTTCTCCTCCATTATAAAGCATCATAGGAAACTATCAATGAGTTCAGACTTTTATTTGAGAGTACTGTCTATTTACCTCTGGAGATAAGTTTACTTCAAATGGAGGTAGCCATTAGGAATGTCTGAAATCTTGGGCAATTTTAACTTTTTCAATTTCCAGAATATAAATTTAGGATTTGTTCCTCCCCATGACTTTAACTGTGACTCTAAGCATGGAACTCCTACTCCTTGAAGAAAAAGACCTCTTTTTCAGATTTGTGAATCTTTACTGAGGTGTGAACCATGTAAAATACTTTCAACTGCCACGTTGGAACTCAACACATCAAGTGGGATTACTATTCTTACAAATATATTAGCAGACAGTGAACTCAGCCTAGCCGGAAATATTTTGTGACCCACTTGTGTAGTATTCCATTTCCCATTAAAAGCTGATTAATATGCAAATTGTAAGTTAGTTTAGTGGCAAAGATGATTAAGTATTGGTTTACCTGAACAGCATCAAAATACATTTTCTTAGCTTCTAGATCTGTCTTGTCAGACATTAACCACGCCTTTAGCAAATATTCATAAAAGCTGTCTCCAAGTCCTCCAACCGATACATGATCTGCAAAGAGAAGAAAATGAATTTTAGAATGATTCAGGCTTTAATTCAGATAATGCAGCAAAATCACATTAGTAACTAGGATGCAAAACCCTACATCAACTGCAACTCAATGTTACATTTAAAATCCGACAAATCTCTTGTTTTCAGGAAGATGTTCTGAAATAAGCAGATGTGCCGTTAACTAGCGATCTAAATAATTACCGGGGTAGTTTTGTAAACACAGAGACAAAAAAAAAAAATATAATCAACCCTAATTCCAAAAATCGGTTTCTCTAGTTAAAACTACAAAATTAAAATGTTTCACAGCATATATTCAAATAAATTTTGATTTAGCACTCAAAAACATAACTATGTCAAATGTTTTGAGTATTAACAAACCTTGAAAAGAACTGGCTTGCAATAAAACAAGAAGCTCCTTAGCTTCTTGTTATGACGGGTTTTCCAGTGTCATCAATCTGTTTGGTCAACATCCCTTGGAGGAGGCCGGTAAGAAATCAACAGGCAGGAGACCTCCTTCCTAATACTCCATTTCTGCAATCCTCCCCCACTGCCATTTATTATGCCAGATCCACTGGATATAGTTCCAACAATCACATAATTTATAGGGTAGGTATCCTCATTAAAAGTGAAAAAAAATTAAGCCTGAATGAGGCTAAAGGAGATCACCACACTGGTAAGGGCCACCTGACCCCACAGCCCACACAGAATCTCGACTTGGAACTGCATGCTCTCTACCATGTCACACCAAATGTACTCTTCTGCCTACTGCTTGAATTAATTCTTTAATTTCTCAAGCATATCTACTTACTAAAACAGAGACATAACCTATCTGAAATATCACTCATAGAATTATAGAGAGTTTGAGCAGCCTGATTTTGGAAATCTGCATTTTAGGTTCATAACTCAAAACAAATTGTATGTATCTATTTTTTTAAAATAAGCCTTTTGTTGACTCTGTCACATAAAAGTAAATCTGTTTTTATACAACTATGGAGACAATTTTCTCCTGACACCTCCCCGACAACTCCCCTTGGATGTTTACATGGGGACCTAAAGTTGAACAGTTTAAAACTGAATTCATTCTCTTTTCCTTCACAACCTTACCTTCTGCCATGGGTCCCTGTCTCACTAAGTGGCACCATCATCCTCCCAACTGTGTAAGTCAGCCACCAGGGAAACATTCTTTACTTCTTCTTTCCCCTGCCCCCATATCCAATGAGCTAGTGAGCTCTACTAATTTCACCCCTTCTATAGCTCTTGACCCTATCCCCTCCTATGTCCTCACCAATACCATCCTGGCTGAAGCTACCAATATCTCCTGCTTCTGAGTCTGCAGTGGCCAATTACTGGCCTTCAACACTCCGGGTATTTACATTATAATTAATTAAAATAAACACAGTTCAGTTCCTCAGCCATACTAGTGCTCAAAAGCCACATGTGGCCTTTGGTGACTGTACTGGACAGGGAAGATATCGAACACTGCTGTCATCACACGAAGTTCTAATGGCAATGCCACTGCAATCTATTTCACCAATTATACCAATGTAACCTCTTAACGTGTGAACCAACATCCTAGGAAGCCTTCAATGACAAAGACTCAAATCCTGGGTGTTCGGAGACTAGGAGGCCCTGCATCGTTTCCACCTTCCCTGTATCACCATCAGTCCTGCTCTATTGCTTTCCAGCTTTTCATATATGGCTCTTCTTCCGGCCCCTCAAAACAAGCAGGCTCCTTTCCACCACAGGCACTCCCAAGGCGTTGCTCTGTCTGCCTGATGTGTGTGCCCTGCCTCCTTTCCCCTTCACGTAGTAATTCTTCCTCATACTTCCTATCTAGGATTAAATGCTGCTTCCTCAAAGATGCGTTGCCTGCCCCCCTCATTATACATTTTTTGACAGCACATGTCTATTACACATTGCAACTTCCAAAAATGGTGGCATATTTTTTCTCTGTCTTCTCTACAAGATCATGATCCAGGAGGACAGGGACTAGACCTATCATGTTTCCTGGGCCACATAAACCCCTGAAAGTAGGTTGCATATAGCAGGTACTTAGTAAACAACTGATGAATGAAGAATTTATTCTTGTAAGTCAATCTTAATAAGGACTATTCCCATTCAAGCTAGAAGGGCTATATTTTTAAGTAGTAAAACATGTAATGTTTATTATTGCAGAAAGTCCAGTTTTAATTTTAATGTAAAATTAATGTTTTACAACTGTAAGGCTGATTCTTAAAACAGCAGTGTTTGAAGTGACCTTTGCAATTTCCTAAATAAATGACCACAGAAACCTGACATTTACAAGCTAAACACACTAAGTACTATCTCATCAATAACAAGCCCTGTTGTTATAAACATGATTGCAGGAGACAAATGCAAGTGATGCATGGTAAAGCAAATCACTGTCCGGTTACTGTCAAAACAACAAGGACTAAATGAAGTAATACAAAATGATGGCTGTGATCCAGACATGCCCTTCAGAGTTAAAGCAATGGAATTGAAAGCTAACAGCCAGCAGCAGCTTCATTTTCTTCCCCCTTGGGTTACGATTCTATAATGGATGGAAGAAGCAAGTTTGGGCATTTGGTGATTTTTAAAAAAGGAAAAAGGTTTACATAATAATACATTTGCTTGAATTAATTTTGGTAAATGCCAGTTAATTTATTTAAAAGGTATTATTTGAGAGAGAGAGAGAGAGAAAGAGAGAGAGAGAGAGAATAAGCGGAGCGGGGGCCAACAGGGAGAGGGAGAAGCAGGCACCCCACTGAGTAGGGAGCCCAATGTGGAGCTCCATCCCAGAACCCTAGCATCATGACCCAAGCCAAAGGCACACACTTCACTGACTGAATCACCCAGGTGCCCAATTTTCTGTATTTTTATTTCCTGCTTATAAATTTTTCATATTTGGAAAGAATGATAATAAAGGAACATAGAGGAGAAGCGAAAGCAAGCTTTTCTGATAACCTAGCATATCACTCACTATGCTTCCTCATGTCTGGAGAACTATTTGTGTTGGCAACAGATCCTGTGTAAATATTTAGTGGGTGTGGGAGAGAACATGCCTGATTTTATCAGCAGGAAGGCACCTCCTACCTCTACAAAGAACATATGTGGTATTTTTATTCTCAAGTGTTCTAAAGGTAACGTGTACTACAACCACTCAGATATTATGCTCTTCCCTATAGAAGGCAATTGACTCTTTCCTTCCCAAGAGGAATAGGTCCCATAAAAGAATTCCTAATACTTAAAAGATAAAACAAGTGGCAGAAGAATCAAGACAAAAAGGATTACTCAGTATCTTTATTTTTTATTATTTTGTATATTTCACCTGAACCTGAACTTATCAAAGCATTTCCCCAATGATGCTAGTGATACTATATGTATATTAATGTTGTTATATTAATCAAAGAAGAATGGGAGCCTGGGTGGCTTAGTTGGTTAAGCGTCTGCCTTTGCTCAGGTCATAATCCCAGAGTCTGGGACTGAGTCCCACATTGGGCTCCCTGTTCAGTGGGGAGTCTGCTTCTCCCTCTGCCCCTCACCCTGCTCATGTTCCCTCTCCCTCTTGCTCAAATAAATAGATAAAATCTTTTAAAAAAAGAAGAATGATAACTGTTCTATCTATAGACAGGGAATCCCACATCTGGCCTTAACAGTTGCAAGATCTCTTTATATTTATCAGTAACTGGGACCTGATGCTGCCTCTCAGGCACAATTGAGGAACAGAGAACAAATAGAACCATTATTAGAAGTAGAGGCAGAAAGACAGATTGGATACAGACCATGAATACTCACAAAACTCACCTATTTGTAAGGAACACCTAGTACAGCAAGACACAGTGTGCTGGGTTAACAAATATCACTAAGACAAAGTCACTGGCCTTCAAAGTTTTGGATCCCTAGGAAGATGGGAATGTATATGAATCATTTTGAAAAAGAAATGATAGACAAATCCAAAGTACTGGTGCTTTGGGAGAAAGGCGGTGAGTAGAGGATGAGTGGTTGCTAACAAATTCCAACCATGGTCTTGAAGAAGCAAGTCCCAGAAGAAAGGGCAACTGAGCTGGAGTAGTCAGAAGAGAGGGAAAAGAGCTGAGAAAACAGCACAAACCAAGGCCTGGATACGACCAAATGGGACTTGGAGACATGAGAGTCATCAGCCCTATTTGTTTGCCATCAGGATATTGGCCCATGATCAATCTAATATAACAGGCCCTTTGTACCAGGGCACATGGCCAAATACATAATATACTGGGAATCCAAAGGTGAAACTGGGATGTTCCAGTACAGTGGATACTTTCTGTCCCTCTTCACAGTGACTCTAAATCCTAACTCACAAGAAGAAAACAGTCTGTCATAGAGAATTTTTTTCAATTTTTAAAATCATTCATGATATGGAAAATGCTAAAAATGCCTGTCCTTTTAGAGAATCTTACCTGGTCCTTGTACTCAGAAAGCTACTCAAGTTCTATTTTATCTCAAATACTACTAATAGTTCTCAAACTTTTAGTCTCAGCATTCTTTTTTAAAATAAAAATTTTATTTACTTATTTGACAGAGAGAAATACAGTGAGAGAGGGAATATAAGCAGGGGGAGTGGGAGAGGGAGAAAAAGGCTTCCTGCCGAGCAGGGAGCCTGATGTGGGACTCAATCCCGGGACTCTGGGATCATGACCCGAGCTGAAGGCAGATGCTTAATGACAGAGCTACTCAGGTACCCCAAGTCTCAGCACTCTTTACACTCTTAAAAATGAATAAATGCCCCAAATAATTTGTTTATATAATATCTATAAGTACATATCATATTGGAAATTAAATTTAAAATATTTAAATTAAATTAACTTATAATAATAAAACTATTATAACATATTTTTCATAAAAACGTGTTATATTTTACAACATAAAAATTAGTTAAAAGACTGACACTGATGTACATTTTTGCAAATATTTTAAAGTTCTGCTATACTAGAAGACAGCTGGATTTTTGTATCTGCTGTATATTTAATCTATTGCAACATGTTATTTTGGTGGACATGCATGAAGAAAATTCAGCTTCATACAGTTACACAATTGGAAAAGAAAGTATTTTAAGAGACTTTTCAGATAATTGTGGATATTTTTCTTTGATACAAAAACAAAAGTTGATAAGCAGTTTTTTAAAGATTACCATATTTAAAAGGTTGGTCGTAATGTGGAATTAAAAATCACATCAATGAATTTTTGTGCTGTTACATTAAAATCCATTGGTCTATCTTGCCCTCTGAATGGATCTTTTTTCTCACATGAGTTTGTATTAGCATGTATTCATCATTTGGAAAATACTGGTTCACTTAATTATGCAGATCTTCCAAATGTTGACACAGTTCATTAAATGATATAAAAAACCACATTTGTTAATATTACTACTAATCTCATCAGAAAAATTTTTTTAGAGAGGGTGGGTAGGGAGAGAGAGAGAATCTTAAGTAGGATCTCTGACAGGGTACTGGATCTCACGCCCAAGATCATGACCTGAACCAAAATCAAGAGTCCGACACTTAACCAAGTGAACCACTCAGTGCCCCAGAAAAGTCTTTAAGTATTGGTTAAAGGTGTTGAGGTCGGCGTGCCTGGGTGGCTCAGTTGGTTGAGCGACTGCCTTCGGCTCAGGTCATAATCCCAGAGACACAGGATCGAGTCCCACATCAGGCTCCCCGCTCGGCGGGAAGCCTGCTTCTCTCTCTCTCACTCCCCCTGCTTGTGTTCCTCCTCTGGCTGTGTTTCTCTCTGTCAAATAAATAAAATCTTTTAAAAAAAAAAAAAAGGTGTTGAGGTCATGGTGGCATATTCACATTTCTTAAAATTCTAATTTTCATTTAGAAATTCAAATTCTATCAGGGCGCCTTGGTGGCTCAGTCGTTAAGCATGTGCCTTCAGCTCAGGTCATGATCCTGGAGTCCCCGGATCGAGCCCCGCATCCGACTCCCTGCTCTGCAGAGTGTCTGCTTCCCCCTCTCTCTCACTCTCCCTGCTTTTGTTCCCTCTCTCGCTGTGTTTCTCTGTCAAATAAATAAATAAAATCTTAAAAAACAACAACAAAAAGAAATTGGGGCGCCTGGGTGGCTCAGTTGGTTAAGCGACTGCCTTCAGCTCAGGTCATGATCCCGGAGACCCGGGATTGAGCTCCGCATTGGGCTCCCTGCTTGGTGGGAAGCCTGCTTCTCCCTCTCTCACTCCCGCTGCTTGTGTTCCCTTTCTTGCTGTGTTTCTCTCTGTCAAAAAAAATAAATAAAATCTTAAAAAAAAAAAGAAATTCAAATTCTATCATTGGCATAGATACTGTCAGTTTTCTTTGAAGTGACAGGCCTGTCACTTGTGAGTCAAGTTCTCACTAGACTTGAGAACAAGTCTACCAATTACCCGCGCCTGAATAACCAAAGTTCGTCTTTAGTCATTCTTCAAGCAAAAATGGTAATCCATTCAAGCAACATATGGTTGGTTCAACTTGTGACCCAATCACACAAGTGCTTTTCTGTGAGGCAGGCATTATCTTTTATTATGCAGCAAAGAAGCATACTCAATGGCTATGATTTACTAGCCTCACATAATTTTTTAATTAAAAATATTCATAAGTGAAAATGGCATCTTTTTATTTCTTATTGTCAGTGAAGAATACAATTATTAGTACTATATGGCTCCTCTTCCATGGTTCCCACCATGGCCTCAACAGTTTTACCCACCACTGCTTTTGCAACACAAGTGCAAATGTCAACACAGTGAAAAGGCAGAAAGCCCTAGTATTATTATAAAAATAGCTTTGACTTTCTGGACCCCCTGAACAGTCGCAGACATGCCGTGATCTGCAGGCCACACTTGGCTAAGTGGCAACCTTAGGGTCTTATGGTCTCAAAAGCTATGCCTTCCATAGCCATTACAAATAGGTTTTAGTACAGTTTTTATTCTACTAAATTATTCTTTAAGAAAAGTACTTCTATAGTAACAGTGAGGCACATTCATCTAAGAATATAATTCTAAATATAAAGAAAACACTCACATTAGAATGAAATTGTAAGGCACGGCTAACATCCCCGGCACAGCGAGGAACTTCACTTAGTATTCTGTATTTTCTCTCAGTTGCTGCCTTCATCTACCACTGTTTTTCCAAATCAACTTGAGAACATTTCTTTCAACTACTCTGAATCTTCATACCGCCGATCAAAGTCCCTAAGGGATCTGAAGCGAGGACTACTTGCATAATGCTTTCTCCTAATCTGAAGATAATTCTACTGGGAAGAAACCTTTATCTGCTGGCTTAAAATTAAGAAGAGAAAACACTCTGTTTGCTCTTTCAGTTTCCTAACCTTTAAAGATTCAGGTTCCTCTCTCTAATCTTGGAGCCAAGAAGAAAAAGAGAAAATGCTGTAAAGTAGAATGATCTAGTTACCCTGTGCAAACCCCTGCTGGTCAATAGCACAAAGGAACAATTTTCCCTTCTATCCACATGAGTGGCTTGTTACAGGCTAACATCCCCACACAACCTGACCAGAGCTTGCCTTCCTGGTTAGGAATTTAAATGTGCTTACATGTCATTATACTCACAGTTAATGCACAAAAAATAAACAATCTAGTTCCCTGGTAACATTTATAGTCTCTCTTACGAGAAACCTACTTAGTAAAGGAACCATGCCCATTTTCCCCTTTTTGAAACATTCCCCAAAAAGATTTGTGCTTTTTTTGTACTCCTCTCTATTACTAGAACAGTGCTGGGTATCACATAGAGCTAAAACAATGCTAATCTTTTGACTTACATTGACCCCACTGTCCACTACTGGGATTCAGATAGTTAGGATAAAGGCCTTGTGGTTTTTCCAGGTTGTTCAGTACTGTTCGAATATTCATTACCTACAACAGAAAATGAGATGTTATAGGAAAATCTAAAAAACAACTTTGGTTTCATGCTTTTCTCTTTCTCCATTACATTTTTCCACGTTAGGAAAGATTGGTTTAAAAGAATTAGAACAAATAGAGTTGTCCCCAGCTTACAAAAACAATCGCAGTAAGTGGATACAGTCACACTAATCTTCCAGATGCCATGGAAGGAACTCGGGATCTAGCTGGGGTAAACAAAGTCATTCCCCTCTTGGAATTTGCAGTCTAGTGGAAGGAGATGGATAATAAGCACATAAATATGTCAGGTGGGGACAGATGCAATGAAAAAGTTACAGAGAAAAACGGGAGAGAGTGATGTGAGGTTGTGAGTCTGCAGGCTTAGTCAGTGAGGTCTGGGGAGCCTGATGGGAGAGGGTTTGAGCTGAGACTTAAAGAAACGAAGGAAAAACCATGCAGAAAGTTGGAGGAAGAGTAATAGGGGCAGAAGGCGGTATGGGTACAAATGCCCTGAGGGGAGAGAGTGGGTTTGGCGGGACCACTGAGGCTGGAGGTGAGTTTGGATCCAGGAGGAACCAAAGGGGAGAATGTCAAAGAGAAAGGAGAGAGGGAGCCAGAGCTCACGTCATGCAAGCCTCACTGGCCACAATAAGGGCTTATTTTATTCCAAGTGTGATGGGAAGCCACTGAAGTTTTGTGTGATTGAGGGAGCAAGAGAGGAAGCAGGATTCAGGTGAGTACTGCTGAGCTCAGGAGAAAGATATTAGGTCCCAGGAAAGGGTGGCAGCAGAGAAACAGGACAGAGCCAAAGCATCTCCTGGTGGGTTTGACCTAAGGTTTCCCAAAAAGAGAGGAACCAGGTGACCTCGAGATCTGTGATCTGAGCCACTTTTTTTTATCAAGGTGGCATTTATCAAGACAGTGAAGACTGAGGTAGAAATAGGTCTGGAGGTTGAGACTGAGGCATTTTGAGTCGCAGAAGTCTCAGTGCAAATGTAGGCTATAGAATGTGGGATAGGTAGAGACTGGAATGATAATTTGGAGTCAATAACACATAGAAAGTATGTGGAGCCATGAGACTCGATGAAATAATGTAGACAGCGAACATAAAAAGAGGCCCAGGTTTGAGTCCTGGGGCTTTTTGATATTTAGAGGTTGGGGTACTGGGGAAGATCCAATGAAGAAGGAGCACTCTACTGAGGAAGGATGCAAACCAGGATAATACAGCATGCCTGCAGCCCTGTGCAGTGTCTCAGAGAAGGAAGTGACCAAATGTGTCAGCTGCTGAGAAGGTGAGGAAGACAAGAGCAGAGAATGATCAGTGGACCTGGCAACGTGGAACTCACGCGTCACCCAGACAGGTGTGGTGAGGAGAAAAGCCTGACTGGATAGTCTCAAGAGCAGAGGACGCAAGAAGGCGGTGGGTAGGTAACAGAGTCAACTCTCTCAAGAAATTTTGCTATAAAAGGGACCTGCAAATGGGGTGAATGCTATGGGGAAAGTGGTGGGGTGAATATAAATTTATCAAATACCAATGGGTTTGTTTCCTGAAAATTAAAAATAGATTCGGGGCGCCTGGGTGGCTCAGTCACTAAGCGTCTGCCTTCGGTTCGGGTCATGATCCCAGAGTCCCAGGACTGAGTCCCGCATGGGGCTCCCTGCTCGGCGGGAAGCCTGCTTCTCCTCTCTCACTCTCTGTGCTTGTGTTCTCTCTCTAGCTGTGTTTTTCTCTGTCAGATAAATAAATAAAAAATCTTAAAAGAAAAGAAAAGAAATAAAAGTAGAAATAGATTCAATCTGTATTATACTTTGAGTTTAAAAAGTCTTTCCCATACTTGCTTCATATACTCCATATAATACTATCTATTTTTAGATCAGGAAAAGAAATTCATAGACATAAAGTAACTTGCTTGTGGTGTAGAGAATCTGACATGTGCACCATGTTGTCTCACAGGGAGTTAAATGGTGCCACAGAAAGGCTGTGGGTTTGCAGTCAGGTGAAATGAAATGGCTACATGTAACAAAACTTCATGAAGAACTGTATTAAACATGGGTGTCCTTTTCCACATCTAATATTACTAAATCTTGCAGGACAGGATATTGTTTCCGATAAGTACAGCTTTGCAATGCAAGGTGTATTGGAGAATCTCACCTTTTCAGCAAAGATGGGGTTTCCTGATAAGTGGCTCAGGTGTAGAAACTCCAAATGCAGAGTTCCAAATTCTGCCAAAATACTGCTGCCTCCTGAAGCCCAGGGCCAGTTCCTTCCGATCCCACTAAAGAAGAGAAGAGATTGAACAGTTATGAGCCAGACTCTTTCCAGTTTTTGCAGCTCTAAATAGAAGTGAAAGAGACAACTTTTGAATAACAGCATCTCAGCTAACAGTCTACTCTGGATACTAAAAAATATACAGCATTGTTGTCTTTGGCTACTGGTTTCAGGCTTTGACTCTTATCTACAAATTGAAAATTAGTGTTGACTTAAGTCAGAAAAAAGTTGCTATGTGCTTATTGTTGATGAACAAATACTTTGGAAGGTATAGGTGCCATATACACCCATTCCAAATAGAATATAAAATACCCCACCCCCCAATGTGTCCTAAATTTCATATAAAGCCTGCCAACATTTTAATTAATTTCAGCCTGAGAATCCATGGACTATTATATTCACATTATATTTAAGAGTTTTCATTGATATAAGATAAATTTCAAAGATTCATTGATTATATACTCATTCCACCTCTTCCCAAACCTTCCCTCCACTTACTAGACTTTCTCTTGTTTTCCTTCACACTATTTTCCGTATTTTCTAAGTATATTTGCCAGGGCCCTCACTTATTCCCTGACCCATTTAATATATGTTCAAGAATTTCAACACAATTATGTAATTCAAACCTGAAAAGGACCAAAAGGCATGAGCTTCAAAAATTACTGTCTCATGCCTCATCTTGGCAAAATGATTTTGAAAAAGAATTAGTCCTACATACCCCCCCCCCCCCAAATCCACATAAAGTGGCTTTTGAGGCATGGTCATACTCTTGGGTATGGTTTATTTTTAGAGAGCCACTTAAAACCAAGACTTAATGTTTTAATTGAAATAAAGAATAAAGTCAAGAATTTGACCAGTAAATTCTCTCGCAGAAAGCTGAAAACCCACATTTTGGTTTTAGTTCAGATGCACGTCTACTGCATGCCTACCATTTGCCAAGGACTCTGCATGGCATTGGGTTACAAAGATGATTATAATGAATAAATCATCTTTTTCTTAAAGACATTATAAGTGTGATGGAGAGAATGACCTAAGCATAGATAATTCCAATTAAATATAGTAAATGCCAAGATAACTGTGTGAAAAATTCTTGGGGCACCTAGGGCCAGGACATGCAATCCTATATGGTGGGGGGCACAGGCTTCTTCAGGGATGAGACTCCTGAGTTGATGGTTGAAGAATGAATATGAATTAGTGAGGAAGGAATGCTGAGAGGGGGCATCTGGGCACCTAGAGCACATAGAAGGGCTAGCCACAACTAGAAGCAGCTCCTGATACTGCTGAGAGGAGGGAAGGGAAGGTGGCCAGAGAGAAGGCTCTGAGGTTCAGTTGGAGCCAGGTCTTGGAGGCTTGTGAATTTCTCACTTTCTTCCCTTTCCAAGTTGACTCCACTTGAATACTACTCTTGGTGTTCCCTAGATTTCCTTCCTTGTTTGTTTTTCTTTTTGCTTTAGATCATTCACATCTCTGGGTAAACCCTTTCAGCTGTCTTAACTTCTGCTCAGGAATGTTTTAAAAAAGGAAAACAATAAGGACAACTGGTATCTAAAATTCTAGGCTGGCCTCATTCTTATTCCATGTCTTTTTAGAGAAAAACCTAAATTTTAACTTCAAATAAGACTTATAGTAAACAATAATTAAAAAGTAAACAATATTAAGAGAGCTAAAAATCATATATTCATTTTTATTTTTAAAAAAATGCCTTATATTTATTCAGTTCTGGGAATGTAAATCAGTTTTTATTTCCATGGTTGGCTTAGATGAAAGGAATAAGCCAGTCATCCAAATAGGATGAACAACTCTTTCAAATTCTATTAACATATGGCAAGTACACAGAGAAATTGGTCATTAATTTGTTGTCATGACATTATTTATTCCAACCATTCTATCACTGACCAAAGTCAAAAAACCAAATTAAACAAAACTAAAAATTTCGATGTTCTAAAGAAGACTATTAAAACCAAAGCCACAATATCAGAGTAAGAGGGAATGAGGACTTTGTGGTGGAAAAGGAAGAGGATAGTGTGTTAAAAACCCAACCCAGTTTCCAGACCTTCAAAGACCGGTTCTTTTCAGTCAAGGTATGAGGGTGGGGTGGCACACTCAGATGAGAAACTCAAGAAATATATATGTACTAAAATAAAATTCAAATTACTTTTGTATTCATACATTTGTTCCCTGCTATTAATGTAGTTAATTAAGAGAAAACTAGTGATACCCTGAAAAAAGTTCAATAGGTTAAAAAAATTAAGATTGGAAAGGGGTTTTATACACACACACACACACACACACACACACACACACATTCCTTCTTTCTCTTTGGCACACATTCATATCAGAAGGAGGAAAACAGCACACTTTCATATCACTGTTTAATAATATAGGGAGCAAGCACAGTAAAAGCACTAGTAAAGGATAGGTCATGCTAACAGAAAGCTGGGTTTAGACTACATGGATGTTTATATGAGAGAATGGCTTTGGTTGCCATTCTTTCAACCTACAGAATTAATGTATTTCAGTAAAATTGTAAGACTGATAGTTGTTCTAGCTCTTAAATATAAATGAGAGCAGGGTTTCAAGAAGTCCAAGGGCACCTTGTTGTATCTAGATATTTAATAAGGTCATTTGCCCTTTCTGAGGCAAAGCTGAATGACTAGAGATTGGTCTTGGGGAGAGTGCGGGGCACGTGCCGTAGGCATCACAGTGGAAATACACGTGTAGTAGGGGAAACAGCTGCCTGTTTGCCCAGCAAATGTGCGCTGGATCAGAACCAGTTTCGGATGTTTATAGCATGATTTCTAAGGTCTTTTTGTCTCTAACTTCTAAAAGTCTATCGAGGAACCTATATACTTTTATGGCTCTGATTTCTAAATATATACAGACACTGGGCATTTGACATCAAAATGATGGGTTTACAGTGAAAAGAAGTTAGTGCAGAGTGAGTTCTGCTCCTTTGGTCTGGGGGTCAGGATGCCGTGGGCATTCCATGTTACCAACTACTAAAGCTTTCTAGACTTCTGGGTTGAGACCAATCTCATCTGAGAGAGTAGGGGGATTTAAAATGTCTTCAACTTCAGTACCCTTTTCACAATATTTTAAAGGCAGTCATGGTGTTCTTTATTTTGTCTTTATCTATTTTACAAACAATAATACTATTTTAGAAAAATATTTAAAAAAATAAATTAACAGTTTGTGTTCAGAAAACATTAGTTCCATCAGGCAGGCATAAAAGGGAAGAATATTTAAATATTCCCAATCGTGTTACATGATTGCATTTTAACCCAATGAGATGAGTCAGCATATGGAAATGTATACATAAAAAGGCAATTAACGTGATTTGGGAAACTGCCAAGTGAGTAGTTCAAAGAACCCTGGAGCAGTACCTTCAAATTTCTGCATCAGTCTAATTTCACTTATTTTTGTTTTTGCCAATCCCCAGATCTTCCATTTTAAATTGGAGTATTACTTAATACATATTTTTCAATTTTTAATTTAAATTTTTGGTAGTCTACAAAGGGAGTAGTTCTTTGAAGATAAAACATCACAACAAAAAAGAACTGATTTGGCAAGTGCAACTGGAAACATGTTTTAAAAAACTGAATCACTAGGATTCCTTTGCAAGTGTGAAATATTTTGTTTATTAGCAGTGGTAATATACTTCCACATCCTACTGCACTCAAAAACAAGAAGGTATAATTATTTACTGACCTCATAGCTTTAATAAACACTGGGCATTATGCTTTTTTTCTTTTCCTAGGAATGGCTAATAAAACCAGAGAAAGGAACTAACTTACTAAAATTGCTATTCTATTCACATTAGAATCCCATGGGAGAGCTGCTAACTCTTCCTAGAGCTTGTAATAAATCAAGTAGCTTGAGGTTTGTTCTGGATTGATGGTACACCTCTTCAAAATAATCTTAAATTGAGGTACCCAAAGTGATAAGTTATAGTCACTTCCCAGATACAATTCGGATCATTAAAAATACATT
The DNA here is from genome assembly GCA_004023965.1 of Spilogale gracilis. NCBI lineage: Eukaryota > Metazoa > Chordata > Mammalia > Carnivora > Mephitidae > Spilogale > Spilogale gracilis. Next base: position 21,740 of record PITA01001579.1, read on the forward strand.
TGGCTACTTAGTATAATCAAATGCAACAAATACAGAATTTATAGAACTGAAACAATTCTAAAAAATTGCCAGATGAAAATATAAACAAAGCATTAAATAGTTATATAGTCTTGATTAGCTATGACTTTCAATTTATTCTTCCTTGCTGCTTGCTATTTTATGCCAAATAGGAAATGGGCCAATAAACAATTTTCTTAAGGATTCTTTTCTGAATAATTGCTGATTAGCTGATAGGTAAACAAACGCCCTTCAAGTTCAAAGTCCAGAACACAGGTTACTCCTTGTGGCTATGGAGTTAACACGTTTTGGAAGAAAAAAATTCCCCACATTCTTTATATTATGGTAAAGCTTTACTTATATATGCAAATAGAGGGGCACACAGGGATATTTAATTCAAAAGAGCAGATAATCCAATATTATTCCTTTTGGATTTTAGCACAAATTAGGAAAGAATAATTAGAAAGTTCATGAACGATTGTTTCATTTAACTATATTCCCAAAGCTAATTGATTTTGAGATTAAGCAATTTCAGGTTCATTTATTACAAATGCTTCCTTCCTGAACAGATTCACACAGTGCTGATCTTTCAAGTTTGTAGTCTAAGACTTCACTGAGAATTGGACTAATAATTCCAGGGAATGGCATTCTAGGACTAGTCAAGATTCTATTATAGTTCAACCACAGAAAATTCCACTGGGGAGGACTACTTCTCCAATAGCCATTTACGGGGAAATGGTGGCTAATAAAGGGCAGCCAAATGATTGAATTAATTCACAATCCTTGGTTTACTGTTCCTGAACAGCAGCATGTGGGTTAAATCTCTGAAGAATTTCCATATTTAATTTTTTTAACCAAAGGCCAAAATAATGTTTTAAAATTAGCTACCTTGCTTTACCTTATGGGTAGTTATTTGAGACAGAATTGAAACTAAATACTTATTATTCTAGTTTATTCTGACATTACTGCGGTCCTTGTACTTGATAATCTAGACTTGGAGAAGTTGGAGTTTGCAAAAATATAAACAGTGAGAAGCCCTAAATCCCAGATAATCTGCTCCACAGGTACAAAGAAGCTAACATTCTGTTTTCCAGCTGTCCTTTGGGTAAGACCTCCTTGCTATCTACAATGAACAGACTGCAAATACATTGAATGAAGTTGTTTTCAGTTATTGAACAAACTGGGATGCCCTATCACTAGGTTTGGAAACACTTCAAAAAGGCTAGTAGTACTGATTAGAAAGCATATTATAATGTATTTAAAATGTGTGAGCACACACATTTACTTTACTGTACTTAAAAAGAAAGAATTATATTCTACCTATTCTTTTACACATACATGACATTTTTCATGGACACTTCCCATACTGATTAATCTACATCACTGTTGTTGAGTGAATAGTACTTGTTGTTGTTGTTGTTGTTTGAGTAGTACCTGATTTAATGTATATACAGGTGACCCACAAACAATACAAGGGTCGGGGGTGTTGACTTTTTATGCAGTTGAAAATGCATGTATAGGGGCGCTTGGGTGGCTCAGTTGGTTGGGCAACTGCCTTCGGCTCAGGTCATGATCCCAGAGATCTGGGATTGAGCCCCACATCTAGGTTTCCTGCTCGGCGGGAGGCCTGCTTCTCCCTCTCTCAGTCCCTCTGCTTGTGTTCCCTCTCGCTGTGTTTCTCTCTGTCAAATATATAAAATATTAAAAAGAAAAAAGAAAATGCATGTATAACTTCTGACTCCTGCAAAATTTACTACTAATAGCCTACTATTGACTGGAAGCCTTATCAATAACATAAATAGCTTATTAACATATATTTTGTGTGATATATATTATATACCATATTCTTATGATAAAATAAGCTAGAGAAAGGAAACTGTTAAGAAAATCATTAGGAGAAGAAAATACATTTACAGTAGTATACTGTAATTACTGGGAAAAGATCCACATAAACATAGACCCATGCAGCTGAAACCCATGTTGTTCAGGGTCAGTTGTATTCTAATTTATTTAAACGTATACTTATTGATAGACATGGAAACAATTTTGTTTGTTTTTTGTCACTGTAAACAATGTGGTGGTAGGCCTAGTTCTTTTTTAAAGCAAACTAATTTTCATGCAAAAACATCTACATAGGTGTTAGCTGGAAGATGTTAATCTGTTTAAACTGATAATGAGGGCAGATTTGGGAACGTGTAATGGAGGCATAGTGTCTACTTTTTACAGAGTTATTTCTTAACAGTGTGGGCCTATTATATTTTGCCACATTTGGTAGCCTCTAGAACTCTTCAGATATCTCAAATTCATCTGATTTTGTAAATCAGTGCATTAAGTCCTTTAAAACTGGGGAAGGAGGAGCTATAAACACACATTTACATCCAGGTCAGGATGGAACAGGAGCATACCATAGCCCACCTTCAGAGACAGTAACTCACTGATAGTAATTTGTCACGATTGTTAGACACAATTTTAGACACATTTTAGACACAATTGTTTCATTACTTTCACACATATCATCATTCTAAGATGTTACTTAAGACCCAATATTACAGTGAAATTTGATTATGTTTATTTATCTCTTTGCTTTTCATTCTATTGGTCATCTGTGGATCAAGATAAATGAAATCAGTACAGATTCCAGGTTTTTAATTCTTCAAATTCCGTTCTTCAGTCTCTTTCTGTAACCAGAGTGGCCAAGACTGCTCCCTTCTAATTCTAAGATCCTTGGGGGAAAAGACTCTGCTTTATACTCCCAAAGTCTAGTCCCAAAGTCCAAGTCAGTACCAAGAAACAAAGGTGTTTATTTTTTTTTTTTGAAGATTTTATTTATTTATTTGACAGAGTGAGACATAGCAAGAGAGGGAACACAAGCAGGGGGAGTGAGAGAGGGAGAAGCAGGCTTCCTGCCGAGCAGGGTGCCTGATGTGGGGCTTGATCCGGGGACTCCGGGATCATGATCAGAGCCAAAGGCAGATACTTAACGAATGAGCCACCCAGGCACCCCAACAAAGGTGTTTAATACATATTTCACTTAATAATATTAAAAAAATAATGAAACATTGATGTCATTTGCTCCTACCCCTAATTTATATCTAAATAATATAATCCTGTATTTAGCATTATCACACACAAGCCCCTTTATATCCAATTCAAGAAAAACTTCCTTGCTAGGCTGATAACTAGTCTTCTATCACAAACTTGACATATTCTGAAGTTGTGATTTCTAAGAGTGGAGATATGGGGAAATGAGAAAAAGAAGGAGAGAGTGGTAAATAATTATGAGGGCTAGATTTTATTCAGCTTAAATGACTGTATTTTTTTCCAATTTATGACCTTCCTAATGTTGTAATGTTAAGCTTTTCCTTGTTAAATAAAATGATGATAATGGGTAGGGTTTTGTTTTGTTATGCTTTTTTGATAAAAGAAAACACTGGCAATTGAAAGCTAGACTCTCAATAATTAGAGCAATTTTATGTGGTCCACGAAAGCTCAAAGTCTGGGACCATTGATCTTAAGACAAAGCTAAAGCTACGGAACAATTACATACAGTTTACTATCAATTATGCCAAAACTAACATTAGTTTTTGGCAGAAATTCTGAGGTATAATAGGATAATATTAAATGATTTTGTTCAACAGGTTAAAACATAAGTACTCTGGGGGTACATTTGCCAAAGTCAAGTAAAATTGAGCCAGTCAGTCAACCATAATTTATGGAGTTCATTCTATGTGCCAGATATTGTGCAATGCAAACATCAAACACTAGGAAGCACTCTAAGGTTTTTTTGTATTGTTTTGTTTTGTTTTGTTTTTTTAGATGTCAATATTTTATTGAACTCAGTAAAGGAACCAGTAAGATAAAACAATCAAAGAGCATTTGAGAAATTGTTGCTGTTGTTGTTTTTAGGGCAGTACCAGGAATACCCCTCTAGCCTAGAAACAAGACCAAGTAATGTCCAACAGAAGCACAAATTGTTACTCTTCGATTATTTTTTCCATCAAATTATTTGCATCTCTACAAAATCTACATTTCATCAAAATTCTACAATTTAACATGTTACCTCATTAACTCTAGGACCTTCAACCAACAGTATATATTGATTTGAATTAAATACAATTCCCTAGATAATCTTTTACCCTAACATGACATGAAGGCATACTCACATTTTTGCCTTATTTTCAAATTTCAGATAACTTTTCTCTGAAGGCATAGTATATATATATATATATATATATTATATAGAATATATTTATATATATATATATATATTAGCAAAAGTTTGGGGAGTGATAATGATTTCATCTGGAATACAGGTTTAGAAAAGGAACACTAAAATAAAAATCCTCAGTTTACTAAAGAACCACCTGACTTTGGAGTTGAAATAATTAAGGGGATATCTCAGTGAGCATGTGTGGAGGGTCTGGCTTTACTTAGAGATTGCTTAAATCTACTTATCCTTGCCACATCTTACTCGTCAAGGTGGCTTGCTCTAAAATTCCGGAGAGTTGGGATACCAGCTGCAACTCAATTAAATTTTTGTTCACACAGCTGAGTAGAAGGAAAACAATTTTTGGAGAACCATTTCTGTTTTTCCTGTGGGCCTTATTCAGAGGTCTTCAGCAAAGAAATCAAATGGATCTAATAAAATTTTTATGAAAGAAAGTGAGCTTCATCTAACTAGTACATGAAGTGCATTGATATTTCATTACCAAACTCAAAAGAACCTCACTGTAAGTCTTTTCCAGATATTAAACTACTTGGGAGTAACTGGAAAAGATTCATTCCCATGCTTATTTAATAAATTAGTTACCATTATATTTCAGGGTGGCAATAGATTGTTTTTTAGGTCAAGATAAGTAAAATAAATGCTAAAGTAAGGAACCTGAAGTGGGAAAATGTAGCTAATTGCTACAAATGATATTCAAATTCCTAATGATGGCTTAACAGTGAGGAAGTTCAAGAAAATAGATGATGTCCATGTGATCAGGGCCAATAATAAGTGTGTTCTTTTAAGTTGCATCATATAAATTCAGATATTTCTTTTAACATGTAATGTAACTCTAACCAACTGAAGGAAACTCCGTGGTTAATTAAACCACCTTACAATTTAAAATGGTAGCTTTTCTTGGTTTTAAATTTTTACGTAAGAAGTATCACACACACAAAAATATGTGCATAGCTCATGGGAAGAACAAACAGATTCAAGGATTACTCTGAACAGATGCTGGAGAATAAAGCTATAAAACCACCTCATTCTCATTTTCCTGCCTTCTGCCTACAGTTATGGTTTAGAGACTCTGGTATACAGTGTTATGAAACATTTTGGCAACTAAAGTCTTAAGAACACAAAGATAAGAAAAAATCATGACAAGAGAATAAAGAGGCCGGTGAGAATAAAGAGGGAGAGTACCTGGTTGAGGAAACCCAAACAGTAAAGACAGGTGTCCTTCTCAACAGAACATGAACCACTGCAGGTGAGATCAGTTCTATTTGGTCCTCAGTGACAACCTTATAAATACAGTCAGTGCTGAAGGATCATCTGTGTATAATTAGCTATCTTCTGCCTTGTGACATCTCTGTTATTTAACTTTTTACATGCTTTAGCTTATCTCCACAACTGGAGAATGAGACCTAAAGGCTGAGACACAATACTGTTTCTTTACTGCCTCTCCCACCCCCATAGATAGCCACCCAGGTGCCGTAATTTGATATTTGTTGCATTTCAGCAACAAATCCATTTCTAACATTACTGTAATCCATCACAGTTAAAATATTTTATATGGATTCACACTTTTAATTTATGCTTAACTGAAACTTATATGTTTATAGGTCTTCAGCAACTAAGATTCTTTATATTACAGGAAAAAGATACTGAAATATGTAACTAAGATAACTTTTACAAAGTAAGAATAATCAAAATGGATACTTTACATAATCTGAACTTTGTGGTAGCCTCCTAATACTGACATTAAAATAGTATTTTGAAACATTTTTACATTTTAATGTGTTTGGAGGAATTTCAACAGTAAAACTACCTATTATCCGGAAGAAATATTCAAAATATGTAAGTGTTGGCAGATATAATTGTAGCTTTTAAAAATCTTTATTTAATGTGTGTTAGCTAGGTAAAGTGCAAAAATTAAAATATCAAGATAGTACTTTGAAATTGGAAGTGATAATCATCCATTTTGTCTATAAGAAAAAGAGAAAAAAGCCAAAACAAAACAACCTTTCTTTTACCTTCTGGTTAATGGACTCTGGGCTTTACATTGCAGTAGGTACAGTGCTGGCCCAGAAAATTTGTGTAGTAATTAGGCCCCAAACACCAGTTTTTAACTCACTGAGGATGGGGTTTAGTGATGTCATTAAAAGAATCTCTGAGAGAGGAATCTGGAATGGAAGGGGTGTGGCTTCACTCCGGATGAATTAGTCTACAACTAAGTAAGACCAGACTTTCCAGATAGAACTGTTGTGAAACAAAGCAATGAACTAGACGGAGGATTCCAGGGCCTTAAGGACTGAGGCCACTCTTGGTACAAAATAAATCTTAGAGCTTTGATGAGGGTCTTCTTGTTCCTTGAATGCCAATTAAGAACAATAACAGCGTTTATGGGCTATGCCCACCTCCCTATTCAAAATGAAAATGTTCTCTTGTATCCCATGGGGAAAATGTACATTCTTGGAATTTAAGATTACTTACTTCAGGTAACCTAATAGTAGAATGCCAGCATGAAAAATGGCACGATTATCCTGTAATGTGAAGAGCTAAGAAGAAAATAAAACAGGAGGATGCGACAGAGTCTGACACAGAGCTTCCTTAGATGGGCTCATTGGAAAGCAAGCCAAGGGGAGATTTTCAAGCCGAGACCAGCAAGATAAAAGTGAACCTATCAGTGAAGACCTGGGAGTGGCTTGCGAAAGTGCTGAAGGTAGGTAGGCGGGGCTCTGCCAAGTATGTAAAGAGGCTTGGCCTTGTGGCTGAGGGACAACCTGTAAGGGGACTCTAGTGACAGAACACTGGCAAGGTGATAAAGGCATCTGTAAGGTCAGGGCAAGCATTTGGATTTATTCTAAGTACAATGGAAAGTCCCTCTAGGGTTTATGTGGGAGGTGATGGTATGTATCTGACTCACATTTTTAGAGTTCACTCTGGACACTGCGGAAAGAATAAACTGTGAGAGCGAGAGCGGAAGTAAGTAAGCAAACAGGTATTTAGGCAAGAAACAGATGGTGGTGGACTAGGCACTAATAGATGGACAGACATGGAGGGATTTGGGCTCTGTCTGGAGTAAGAGTTGTCAGAAGAACTGCACTTGGGGATGAGGGAACACAGGAATCAAGGATGATTTCTAGTTTTTTTGGCTTTAGCCGCTGGGTGGGTACTAGTGCCATTTAAGACAACGAAAAATACTGAGGCAGGAGAGGGCATGGCGAAGAAAGCAGTTCTGTTTTCTGATTTGGCTGTAACAACCATGGTTCACAATTACAAGGAAATAGATCCGATTATTTTAATTTTCCTTTTTATCACTTTTTATAAACATCAATTTATGCAATGTGAGAACATTTTCTTTTGCAAAGGCTTTTCTGAAATATTTAAAAATTATGAAAATAACGTGTACAGCAAAAATGTGAAAAAATAGGGGCGCCTCGGTGGCTCAGTTGGTTGAGCGACTGCCTTCGGCTCGGGTCATGATCCCGGGGACCCGGGATCGAGCCCCGCATCGAGCCCCGCATCGAGCCACGCATCGGGCTCCCTGATCGGCGGGAAGCCTGCTTCTCCCTCTCTCACTCCCTCTGCTTGTGTTCCCTCTCTGGCTGTGTTTCTCTCTGTCAAATAAATAAATAAAATCTTAAAAAAAAATGTGAAAAAAAAAACATTATGTATGAAAATGAATCTGCCTCTTCCTCCAGATCCTACTATTATTTCCAAATAAACATCATCAATAATTTACTGGAATCTCTCCCAAGACTTCCTAGCACATGGTCACTAGACAATGTTTATAAAAATATAAATAGAAGTATACTGTACATGTTACTATGTACTGTGTTTCATAAAAAAGTGAAATATTTAGTTGTTCTGCCTCATTATAGTGGCACAGTATCCCAGTGTGTGGGTGTATAGTACCTTAACTACTTTTTTGATCTCAAGTTTTGCTATTATAAACAATGGTGCACATTCATGAGCAGGTCTCCAGAATAAGATCCTACAAGTGGAATTTCCAGGTGTTAAAGGATGTATTTAAATTTAAATTTAAAAAACATCTCCCAATTACCTTTTTTTAAAGATTTTTTTTATTTGACAGAGAGAAACATAGCCAGAGAGGGAACACAAGCAGGGGGAGTGAAAGAGGGAGAAGCAGGCTTCCTGCCGAACAGGGAGCCCGATGTGGGACTCGAACCCAGGTCTCCGGGATCATGACCTGAGCTGAAGGCAGTCACTTAACCAACTGAGCCACCCAGGCATCCTCCCAATTACCTTCTAAAGTGTTTGCCCTAATACATAAATGAGAATATTCTAGCTTCTAACTCTGGGCATTTATCAAATTTTAAAACATGGGGTGCAGGGGCGCATGGGTGGCTCAGTTGGTTAAGTGACTGTCTTCGGCTCAGGTCATGATCCTGGAGACCCAGGATGGAGCCCTGCATCAGGCTCCTTGCTCGGCAGGAAGCCTGCTTCTCCCTCTCTCACGGCCCCTGCTTGTGTTCCCTCTCTAGCTGTGTTTCTCTCTGTCAAATAAATAAATAAAATCTTAAAAAAAAAAGAAAAAGACTTGGGATGGGGAGATGAGTGAAATAGATAAAGGGGATTAAGAGATAGAAACTGCAGCTTACAGAAATAGTAAGTCATGGAGACGAAAAGTACAGCATAGGGAATACAGTCAGTAAGACTGTAAAGACACTGGTGAGAGATGATGACTATCCTAATCAGGATGGGCACTGAGAAATGTATGAATTATGAATCAGTATATTGTACACCTAAAACTAATATAACATTGTATGTTAATTATACCTCAGTAAAAAAGAATATGTGACATAAAGAAAAAATTGTTGAAAACTCGGTCTAATCTGATGGGTAAAAAAATAACACTTCAATGCTATTTTAATTTGCATTTTTCTTTTTCAGATTCTGATGTTCAATGGCCAATGAATATCCTTTTCTGATAAGTATATGTTTATGTACTTATCTCATTTATGTATTAGTGTTATTGTCTCTCCCGCTCTATTATTTTTTATAAGTTAAAAAAATAAACAATTAAAAATCATACAAATTTAAAAATGAATTTTAAAAACATATACTATTACGAGTGAAACAATAGAAAGATGAAGTGAGAAAAAACTAATATTATATGCCTACTCCCCTATAATGTCTCCCACCTGTCAACCCCAGTTAGCCAATGTCCTCATCTGTATGCATACAAATATATGGGTACATGCATACATCGAGGATTTATTCTTTTCAATAAAATGGGATTACATTATGTACTTTACTTCGCAAGGAACTTGCCTAAATTAGTACCTCATCAAAGAAACCTTTCTAGGATAATAATTTTTAATAGCTGCATAATAATATTCCATAAAATGGATAATCACATTTAATTAAACAAGTTCTCTATTGACAAACAGGAAAACCTCTCTAATTTTCAAATACTATAATCATGCACATTAACCAACCTTAGTTATATCAAAGCTCTTAGTTTTTTATTATTTTTTTATTATTATGTTCAATTAGCCAAAATATAGTACATCATTAGTTTCTGATGTAGTGTAAAGAAAACTCTTTCTTTTTGTTTTTGTACATTAAGACAACTTGCCTTTTATCCATTGTGTTTTGCAATTTTTCCCAAGTTTCTGCATTTTAATTTTTAGTCATTTTTTTCTTATACTAATTTTTATTTGGTAGACATTTCCATTTTTTCCCTTTCTACTTCCAAAGAGAGCAATCTTCTCTCCTTACCCAAGATTATGGTCTAAAAAATTGTGAAAATATGTGCAATATCTTCTTTAAATTGATTTAACCATGCAAATCACAGTGTTATTGTATTTAAGTACTTTGTATTTTTAAACCATAAATATTTTTGTTTTTAACATCATTTATCACTATTTATTAATTAAAGACTTTATTTATTTATTTGACAGTGAGAGACACAGTAAGAGAGGGAACACAAGCAGAGTGGGAGAGGGAGAAGCAGGCTTCCAGCCAAGGATCCCAGGACTCTGGGATCATGACCTGAGCCCAAGGCAGACCTTTAAAGACTGGGCCACCCAGGCACTCCTCATTGATCACTTTTTAAAAAACATTGTATAGGCTCATCTATTCAGTAGCTTAGCTCTTTACAGCTAATGAATACCTAAGTATTCTCAAGTTAAGTTCTCTTAGCATTTCTCTCCCTCTCTCTCTTTTTTAAAAGATTTTATTTTTAGGTAACTTCTACACCAAACATGGGGCTTGAACTTACAACCCTGAGATTCAGAGTTGCATGTTCTACTGATTGAGCCAGCCAGGCACTCCATTAGCATTTTCTCTCTCTCTCTTTTTTTTTTTTTCTTTTTTCTCTTGCTGCAAAACTTTACAGATTTCTTTCTTCCCTTAGAGATTTTGTAGTTTCATTAATATTTCCCAATTAAGAAAAGACAAAAAAGGTTATATTTAGTCAACAATGGAGAACATTTTGAAGAATTTAGACAACAGAGAGGCTACAGGTAAATGACAAAATGGGACAGATCATCTTTAAACATTATTTATGTATTTAGAGACTTTTGAGGCGTGGCCTTAGGCAAGTCCCTTAAATTCTCTAAGGCAGCAGCAAGCTCCTGACCTGTACAACCCCCCCTCATAGGATTTTCACAGGATCAAATGGGATAATACATATGAAAGTGCTTTGATATAGAGTTTAGTCCAAGAAAGTATTTTTGTCTTTTGCATTAAGCAACTGACATTTAGCTAACCAAAAGAAATCTGGTTTTGGGTTTTTCTCTTCAGTTTTAGTGATATCTACTCAATAAAAATAAATTCACCAAATGTTCACTTGGAGATAGAAATTATAACACAAGTAATAATGAAACAACGTAAGGCATTCCCAAGAGTTAAAAATGTAACAAATTGCTACTGTTAACAGCCAACTTTCTTACAGCAATTTAATTGCTATTTAACTATCAAATATGTATCACTTCAAGAAACATCTTACATGTCTTACAAGTATTCTAGAAAAAGGTAATTTAAAAAGTATTTTTAGTAGTAAGAGACAGCTGCACAAACCAATGACATTTTATATGCATTAATTAGGAAGAGTACAAAAATCCTGTCCAGTGATTTTTTTCTTCCTGTCCAAAGGTACAAAATCTTAATTTTATTTTGGACAGATGCAGTATATCCTTTTTTTCAAGGTAGCTAAATAATTAATTATGAGTCTTTAATGACTCATCATTTAAAAAATCCATCTACTTATGAATATTCATATACTGGGAAATTAGCAAAGATTATTCTCTCAAATTATCTCCTGCCAAAAGAGGCCTTTCGCCACAACATTCATTTTAGAATGATTTTTTAAAAGCCTACCACAGAAATGTTTCTTGAGCCAGATTTCCTCATTATGCCAAAACTTTATTACAGATAATACGTAATGCCTATAAAGGACATCGTGATATCCATAGCTGCTGATCCAATCAACTATTCATCAAGGGGTTAAACCCAAAGAAAGTTTAAAGCTTTATTCTAAAGGGTTAAGATTTGGGGCACCTGGGTGGCTCAGTTGGTTAAGCGAATGCCTTCGGCTCAGGTCCCTCAAGACCTGGGATTGAGCCCCACACCAGGCTCCCTGCTCGGCAGGAAGCCTGCTTCTCCCTCTCTCACCTCCCCCTACTTGTATTCCTTCTCTGGCTGTGTTTCTCTCTGTCAAATAAATAATATCTTTAAAAAAAATAAATAAAGGCTTAAGATTTGATAACTCAGGAATTTATTTTCCCTGGCAAGTTTGAAGAGACGTGTTAAATAATTTTTAAAAAATTAATCTAAACTTTGGGTGGCTCGGTTGGTTAAGTGATCGACTCTTGGTTTTGGCTCAGGTCATGATCTCTTGGTCATAATCTGCTTAAGACTTTCTCTCACCCCTCCCTTCACCTCACCCAGTATGCTTGTGCAAAGGTGTGAGTGGGCACACTCATTCTCAAAAAAAAATAATCTAAACTTTAAACTTAATTAAAATTACTTTCATAGAATACCATTGTTAGAATTACCTGTAAATAAATGAAGCAATGAAACGAATGTTGAAAATAATAGTTCTTCATAGACTGACTTGTAATTCATACTTCAAAAATACCCATGGAGGGGTACCTGGATAGCTTAGTCAGTTGGGTGACTGACTCTTGGTTTCGGCTCAGGTCACGGTCTCAATGGTTCTGAGATGAAGCTCCATGTCAGGCTTCTGCACAGGTGGGAGTTCGCTTGAGAATCTCTCCCTCTTCCCCTTCCCCCATGCATGCTCTCTCAGAAATAAATAAATCTTAAAAAAAAAAAAAACACCCATTGGGCACCTCCTTTAAATGAGGGCATGACAGGTAGGACATTGCTTATATGATTCAATTAATCTTTACAATAACAATGTGGGTAGTATTATCTTACTGTGTACCAGGAGAAACTGGGACCCAGCAAGGTTCAGTGACTTGCCAAAGGTTTTCAGTTAAGTGACAGAAACAGGATGGGATTCCATATTAGGTCTGACTATTTTTGCAATGTATGGGCCACTCTTTTTTTTTTTTAAATATTTTATTTATTTATTTGACAGAGAGAAATATAGCCAGAGAGGGAACACAAGCAGGGGGAGTGAGAGAGGGAGAAGCAGGCTTCCGGCTGAGCAGGGAGCCTGACGTGGGGCTCGATCCTGGGTCTCCAGGATCATGACCTTAGCCGAAGGCAGTTGCTTAACCAACTGAGCCACCCAGGCGCCCCACGGGCCACTCTTTTCATATACTATATCATGTTATTTTTCATGCTCCTGTATGTACTAGGGGTTAATTAGTGAATTTCTGGAATCTAGGAGACTAGGAGAGCAAAAGGAATTTTTAGCAGTGAAACTGAGGTATTACCAATCAATATTTATTTGAAACAATATATTTTAAAAAAGAATAATATATACAGAATAGACTCATAATATACTTTTTTTCTTTAAAATAAAACTCCCCAGTGTGAACATGCTATAAAGAGATAAAAAGAAAAATAATTCTGGTATGTTGTGACTAAATAAAACAAGTTCTATTTTTTAATGCCCCAATAATGAACTCTAAATGTCCAGGTCAACAATGGTTACTAGATCCACAAGCCCAATACTTTATCAAAATTCGAAAGCCTTCTGAACAAGAAAAAATCATTTTTCTATTTTTTTTAAGGATCTATTTTTTTTAAAATTTTATTTATTTGACAGAGAGAGACACAGCAAGAGTGGGAACACAAGCAGGGACAGTGGGAGAGGGAAAAGAAGGCTTCCTGCTGAGCAGGGAGCCTGATGTGGGGCTGAATCCCAGGACCCTGGGATCATGACCTGAGCCAAAGGCAGACGCTTAATGACTGAGCCACCCAGGCACCCCAAGAATCCAATTCTTAAAGGTCATATTCTTTCTCTCTCAATATATATTTTCATTAGATGTAAAGCATTTCAAAATATAAAAAAAATAAAAATAATTTTTGCTCCAATTCCTGTCATATCCACTCTTTTCCTATTCTTCCTTTTTCACAAATAATCACTATCATTTGTTTCTTGATTCTCATTCCAAAGATAATTTTTTTGTGTGTACTAAAAATATGAGTATCATAGAAATTCTTTTTACATACATAGTAGCAGACTAAACACTGTTAAAACCACATTCTTTTGTTTCATGTGTAGAATGTTCACAGACTCATTTTTTAAAACTTTATTTTTAATACAAAAATTCAAACATGTAAGGCAAAGCAAAAGCTCTATAGGCACCTAGATTTACTCATATATGTACCACCTAGATTTAACCAGTAATAATGTAATAATGTTTGTATTGTCATATTTACTTCACCTACCTATTTGTAGGCATATTAGTATTCTTTTGGGGAATTATTTTAAAGAAATCATAGACGTCAAACTATTAAATACTTCAGCACTCATTTCCAAAAAGTAGAGAAATTTTCATATATGATCATAATATCTTATGGTATCAAGGAACATTAATAATTTCTTCAAATAATCTAATATCTACTCTTTTAGTTTCACCAACTAACCTCAAAAATGTGAAGAACCATTACTTTTTGCAGAGCTCTTTTGGGTACAGTACTGCTAACACAAGAGATATATTATAGCTTTTACTTAACATGGAAAATTTACAGTGTTAAATTGTGGTGGTTGTTGTCATTTTATTTTTATTAGTGCCATTTACTGCTATCCAAAAGCAAAAAGAACAGGGAAGAAATGCCAACTGTCTAAACTTCGTTCTGATATTTGCCTAGGAAACATTTTTCACCATGACTAGCTTTCCACAGTTTTAAATGCACAAAACTGCCAGAATTCTATCCTTATCTTATTACTCAAAAGGAAGGGAAATCAGCTGTGATGGTTAGCACAACTCTGTAAATATATAAAAACCACTGAATTGTACATTTTAAGTGGGTGAGTTGTATGGTATGTGAATTATCTCAATAAGGCAGTTTTTTAAAAAAGAGAAGTGAGGGAATAACTCCATCTAAAATATTATCTGAACAAAATTAGTTCCCTAAAGTGGAATTTAAAAGTTTCCTTTGTATTCTTATTAATAAAATAAAAGCCTAATAATTAAACTAAATAAACTAAAGCTCCTACTCACTCTACTTTTTTTTTTTTTTTAAAGATTTTTATTTATTTGACAGAGAGAAATACAGCCAGAGAGGTAACACAAGCAGGGAGAGTGAGAGAGGGAGAAGCAGGCTTCCTGCCGAGCAGGCAACCCGATGTGGGGCTCGATCCCCGGTCTCCGGGATCATGACCTGAGCTGAAGGCAGTCGCTTAACCAACTGAGCCACCCAGGTGCCCCCACTCTACTCTTTTGATTATGTCACATTATAATTTTGACTTTTCCTAAAGTAAGCAGAGTATGTGGCCACAGTTTAAACAAAAAAGGATAAATCAGAATAACTTCTTTTTGTTTTATAAAAACCAAGTAACTCTCTTAGCAAAAAGAAAATGTCATAATAAATTTAGTTATATGACTTGAAGGGAAATAAGTAATCTTGTTTCAGAAGTGGCACTGACAATTAGCACAAGCATTCTACAGGGAAGTTTGGCAAAATGTATAAAAAGTATTAGTAATAGTCACACACATTAATTTAAAAATCCCAATTCCAGAAATTTACCCTAAAGAAATAATCATAATTTTATCCTCAAGTATAAACATTTACATCCTCAAGAAAATACATGGGTTTGCAGTCAAGTCCTATTTATACTAGTATAAGACTGAAAAGAACCTGGCTATCTAACAAGAGAAAGGTTGAAAACTTACAGTCCATTTAGAAGACCCAATAATATGTAGTCATTAAAAGTCATGTAAAAAGTGCTTAATAGGGTGCCTGGGTGGCTCAGTTGGTTGAGCGACTGCCTTCGGCTCAGGTCATGATCCCGGAAACCCAGCATCGAGTCCCACATGGGGCTCCCTGCTCGGCAGGGGGCCTGCTTCTCCCTCTCTCACTCCCCCTGCTTGTGTTCCCTCTCTGGCTGTGTTTCTGTCAAATAAATAAAAATCTTTAAAAAAAAAAGTGCTTAATAACAGGAAGAATGCTTTATAACATTTTTGTAAAAATGGAGGGACTTCTGGCTTCCAGTAATGATGAAGGATACTGGCTGGCAAATACTCCAGTAAATTACAGTTATAAAATCTGGCTGCCCCGTGTGTGTGTGTGTGTGTGTATATGTGTGTGTATCTGACACAAGTGTTTTAAAGGCACTAGAGAGTGACCAAAAACAAGCATAAACTAAAGGAGTGTTAACAACTGAAAGACAGTGACTGCAATGGGTTAGAGTTTGAGTTAGTGCCTTTCTTCCATAATCTCACAAAATTGCAGGCTTACTTTACAGTTAAAGGTTGGCAGAGCAACTGACAATTTAGTGAAGGGAGGGAGGTGGAGTAGGGGTCATCCAAGAAACTTATAAGCCATAGAGAGGTGGCACCAAAAATCTGAGCATAAGTTCTGCCCAAATCCGTGGAGAACCACTAAATAAGATGCCAGTGGAGCATCAGGAAAACAGCTCGCAGAAACCAGAAAAACCTTGTGAGTTTACTGCTTTTTCTGACTCAGGTACTCCTTTATCTGTGCCTAATTCAGGAAGCAGAAACCAAAAGTCTTAATGATTTCATGTATTAGAGGACAGAGGTTGGTGATGCTTTACCACAAATGTTGCCCAAATCCTTGACCAAATGCTAAATTGCACAGGTACAGGGAAGATCCCCAGGAGCCCAGAATTAAAAACGCAACAACTGGAACTGAGGAACTGTGACAGAAATCTCAGCTGTTACACACTGCAGGGGAAACAGTTTATGGTTTGAATCTAAGAGAGTTAGCAGCTTGCTAAGCAACCACAAAATAATTTTCAGAATAACGCATCAAGGAGACATATCAACATCTAGTTTTTAGCCAAAAATCACTAGATATGCAAAGAAACAGGGAACGGTGACTTATATCAGGAAGGACAGTTAAAAGAAATGGACTCTGAGTTGGTCTAGATGTTGGATTTAGCAATGTCTTCAAAACAACTATTTAAATACATTCAAATAATTAAAGGGAAACTTGCCAAAGAAATGGGCAGAAGGAATAGCATACTTGAAGATATCAGTAAAATGATCGAGCAAAAATAGACTAAATGTAAATGAGCAGAGCTTTGAAGACCTGTAGAATAACATTTAGAAGTCAAACAGAATGTAACTGTAGTTCTAAAAAGAGAGAAGGAGAAAAGAGAAAAAAAAATTTGAAGAAATTACAGGTGAAAACTTCCCAAATTTTGTGAAAAGCAGGAAGGCCCCATCTAAAAAACTGTTAACCCAAGCAGGATAAATACAAAGAGAACTACTCCTCACTAGGTACATCAGAGTCAAACTTCTGCTAGCCAAAGACCGTGAGGAAATTTTTAAAGCAGGCAGGAAATAAACAGCAAATTACATATAGGCTAACAATGATAACATAATGGCTGACTTCTTATAGAAACAATGGAGGCCACAACTTACAGGAATTACATATTCATAATGTTGATGAAAAATCTGAAAATTAAAAATTCCATATCTATGAAACCTTCCTCCAAAGATGAAAGGGAAATACGTATTTTTGCATAAGCAAAAAAAAAACAAGTTTTTACAGCAAACTTGAGTAAAAGAAATACTGGAAGAATATATTTAGGCTAAAGGAAATGACTTTGGATGGAAACTCAGATCTAGAGGAAGGAATTAAAGGCACTGAAAATGGTAAATTATGGAGATCACTATAAGGTCTGTCTAGCTATGTATGTCTAACTATCTGTTTGTCTATCTGATTTTTTTTCTTTTTTCTTTTTTTTTAAAGATTTTATTTATTTGACAGAGAGAAACACAGCCAGAGAGGGAACACAAGCAGGGGAAGTGAGAGAGGGAGAAGCAGGCCTCCTGCCAGGCAGGGAGCCTGATGCGGAACTCGATCCCTGGTCTCCGGGATCATGACCTGAGCCGAAGGCAGTCGCTTAACCCACTGAGCCACCCAGGCGCCCTGAATTTTTTTCTTTTCCAAGGTATAGGGAAGTTAAAAGAACAATACTGTTGAAAGTTTCCTTTATTTTACCTGGAATGCAATACAAATTCTAAGTAGATTATAATCCCTAAAGCAAATCCTTATTTCTACATACATACCTAAATATATAAAATATACAAATATATATATGCAACAATGTATTATATACCTGAAACTAATAGAACACTGTATGTTAACTGGACTGAAATTAAAAAGAAAATTTAAAGATATATTAGTACAGAAAAGGAGAAAAAGAGCAACAGCAGGTAGCATGCATGAATTCCCTGCATGCATCAGTTCCCCTTGCCCCCGTATCTCACAGGGGGTAGGCACAGGGGCCTGTGTAGGCACTGCACATGTAGTTGGTTGGCACTGCAGTCAAGGAAACCTTAATCTTTTGAAGGAACTGCTGACACAGTTGCCCAGCTGTTGCTCCAGAAGGGGATATTATCTTTATTACCTCATACAGCAATAAAACAAACAAAATAACACAAAACAAGGACATAGTACATATTTTAACTTCTGAGGCTGTGTAAAACATCTTTGAAAAGATAGGGAAAAAGTTGGTAATATTTCAACAATTCTACTTCTAAGTATTTACCTAAGAGAAATAAATACATAAGATGTTCACATAAAGACCTGAATGTGGACTTTCATAAGCAGCTTTATTCATGATCACCAAAAACTGGAAATAATACAATGTCCACAAACAGAAGAATAGAAAAACTGTGGCACATCTATACGCTGAAATACTACTCAGCAAGAAGGAATGAACTATTTTATACAGAATAACATTAATGAACCTCAAACACTGTACTGTATAAAAGAAACCAGGCAGAAAAAAGCACACACTGTAGGATTCCCTTTGTATAAAATTCTCAAAAGGGCCAAACCCATTTATAGTGACAGCAACATATCAGTGATTGCCTGGGGGGGTCAGATGAAAGGGAGAGATGATTGCAAGAGTCACATGGAAAGTTTTGTGAATGATTAAACGTGTATCTTGATTGTAGCGTGGTTACCATAGGTATATGTTTGTCAAAATTCAGTGAAATTTACCTTTACAATCGATGCATTTTTGCATATAACTTGTACCTCAATAAACTTGATGAAAGAAAAAAATGGCACAAAAGTGTATTTCATTGTATGTCTCTAAAAATAAAAACTGAGGGGCGCCTGGGTGGCTCAGTTGTTTAAGCGACTGCCTTCGGCTCAGGTCATGATCCTGGAGACCCGGGATCGAGTCCCACATCGGGCTCCCTGCTCGGCGGGAAGCCTGCTTCTCCCTCTCTCACTCCTCCTGCTGTGTTCCCTGTCTGGCTCTGTTTCTCTCTGTCAAATAAATAAATAAAATCTTTATAAACAAACAAACAAACAAACAAATAAATAAAAAATTGAGGGCCTTCGGCTCAAGTCACGATCCCGGAGATCCAGGATCGAGCCCCACATTAGGCACCCTGCTCAACAGGAAGCCTGCTTCTCCCTCTCTTACTCCCCCTGCTTATTTTCCCTCTCTAGCTGTGTTTCTCTCTCTCAAATAAATAAATAAACAAACAAATAAATAAATAAATAAATAAAATCTTAAAAAAAAAAGAAAACTGAGTATACTGATTTAAAATCTATAATCAAAAAAATTTAAACAATATTTATTAAAGGCTAATTTATTAATTAAAATTAAAAAAATTGTCATTATAGGGAAATACACCTGTAGTATTCATTGCTCTACACATTTAAATCCTTAGAAAACCAAACTTTTTCTAGATATGTGAAAATATCTATGGGATTTAAAAAGAGACTAGAAAAAATGTTTGATTTTCCAGCTCTTAGTTTAAACACATTCAATGGAAAGTTAAGCAATGTTGGAATAATAAACTTATCAGACTTGTGAATGGTTTAGAGAGATCCCTGAAATATACCATTCAGGTAATTATATATCGACTCTTCACTAGCATACTTATTCCTTGATAACTTCATCAGAGAAAGTTTTATCTTTAGTTCCAGATCAAATAATTTGATTAACTTCATTCCAACCCTACAAGTGTTTCATGTGTTCACAATGAATGAGAAGCTTTGGTCAAAAAAAAGTCACTCTCTAAAAAATCATGATATTCTAAATTGACTTAGGGTTTTCTTTAATATATAGCTAACCCTTGATCAATGTGGGGGTTAGGAGTGCTCACCTGACACAGTTAAAAATCCTCATACAATTTTTGACTCCTCAAAGACTTAACCTACTACTGACCAGAAGCCTTACTGAAAACATAAAAGAGGGGATTAAAACATATTTTGTATGTTTATGTATTAAATACTGTATTCTTACAATAAAGTAAGCTAGAGAAAATGTTGAGAAAATCCTAAGAGAATTCTGTACTGTATTTATTGAAAAAAAAAACCCCATATAAGTGGACTTGCACAGTTCAAGCCAGCGCTGTTCAAGGGTTGACCGTATATTAATCATTCTTAAACATCTTTTAAGGATTCCTAGAACAATTTTTTTTTTTTTACTGAGAAAAACCATCTAGACTTGCCATTCACATATGTACCTTTGCCTCACCTTCCTCTGTTCCAACGCAGATATTTCCCCTACTTGGGCCCCACTTCTGGATGGGCCACTCTCTCCCCTCCCCCTCCATCTCCTACACATGTGCTCAATCTCAGCCTGAAATCACTTTTTCAGGAGAGCTGTCTCTGACCCTCCTGCAATTTTTAAAAAAAAAGATTTTATTGATTTATTTGACAGACAGAGAGATCACAAGTAGGCAGAGAGGCAGGCAGAGAGAGAGGAGGAAGCAGACTCCCTACCGAGCAGAGAGCCCGATACGGGTCTCGATTCCAGGACCCTGAGATCATGACCTGAGCCGAAGGCAGAGACTTAACACCCTGAGCCACCCAGGTCCCCGTCCTTCCTGCAATTTGATATATTTTTGTGATTGATTAATGTCTGCTCCCATTGACTATAAATTCCATGAGAGTAAAGTATTTGTTAATTTGTTTGTTTTTACCAGTTTATTCCCTCCCCCTGGCACAGGGTGGGTGTTTAGGAGGATGGTGGTTGTCTGATGTTTGCTGAATAAATGAAAGGTTCCTTTAATAACTGAGCAGGTTTCCTGAGCTGGTCCCAATCAGAGCAGCGGTCTAGCTCCCCAACTGACTACTGGCCCTGAGCAGCTTCTCTGTGCCAGTGCTCACCCCAGTTTAACTACACTTATATATAAAATATAAAACTGGACCTCATGTAATAATCACGAGACTGTATCTTGGACCACATGGTCTTCCTGCTGATTATAGCACTCTGTGCTCTAGACAAGGGCATGCAGCTTTCTTGTCTTGCCAAAGCATTACCGAAACTTATTTTACCCTGTCATTAACCCTTGAAACCGCTTATCAAAATGCTAAGGAAAACTAGACTATGATTGGGTAAAGTTCCTTGAGTGTTAGAACTATATTCCTGATTCCTAAAAAAATTTCACCCAAAGATATTCCCCCTAGAGGATATTCCCCTAGGCAAAGACAATGGGGTGCCTGGGTGGCTCAGTTGGTAAAGTGTCTGCCTTTGGCTCACGTCATGATCCCTGTGTCCTGAGATCAAGTCGCACATCAGGCTCCCTGCTCAGTGGGTAGCCTGCTTCTTCTTCTCCTCCCTGCTCCTGTTCTGTCTCACTATCTCTGTCTTTCCCTCATGCCAATAATAAATAAATAAATAAATAAATAAATAAATAAATGGCAAAGACAAGAGAAGCACACTGCTGGGCCACTGTCTGGGCAGTACGTAGGGCAGTGATTATTTGCCACACTGCACTGTAATATTCCACTTTTGTCATTCTAGACTCACTGGACTAAAGATCATGTGTGCACCTTCTTAATAGAACTTACTTGCCACCTCTTCATATAATTACAATGCTTTCATACCATAAAATTATAAGAAATGTTTTCCCAAAGTGGTATCTCTACTTGAAAATCAGCCTACCTGAACAAAACATTCTCTCCCATCCCTTAGCGTACTCAGACATAATTTAAATCTTCGTTATGATTCATATTTTTGGGAGTCTTGTTTTCTTATCATGCTGGAAGAAGAGAATTGAAACAGTATTTAGCTAAGTCATGGGACTTGGCACATCAGATTTGAAGGTTTAGATAATGGGGAAGCCTTAATCTCTTATCTAGCTATGTAAAACAGAAAAATAGCAAATACTGAAATATCTATAAAAAGATGCCTACATTATTTTCACTAAATAATTAATGCCTTATTTACAGAACAGAGATTTGCCAAAAAGATACTTTTTCTATTTATAACTCAATGCACTGTTTTTTGTTGTAACGGAAAAATAATTGATCATACTAC
The DNA here is from genome assembly GCA_004023965.1 of Spilogale gracilis. NCBI lineage: Eukaryota > Metazoa > Chordata > Mammalia > Carnivora > Mephitidae > Spilogale > Spilogale gracilis. Next base: position 43,819 of record PITA01001579.1, read on the forward strand.
TTTTTAATTCATCTCCATGCATTCAACACACTTGAACTTCTTGAAATCCCACAACTTAGTGAAATAACTTTTATCTGCAGGAGGAAACAAAGTGTTAGGAGAACAAGGAAAGGAAGATGATTAGACTTGTCTAGGGTGGGGAAGGAACAAGGTAGAGAGAAAGAAATGGAAGGAATCTTTGAGAATGGGTGACATAAATGGACCTTTAAAACTAGCAAAAGTTTTTGTGGTTAAAGGGTTTGCTTTCGCCAAGGATCTCTATATACCTGAATGTGGGAGTTTGAGAGCACCGTAGCTAGTTGAGGAAAAGCACTCCAGCTTTGGGGAAGCTATTAAAGATTTTAGACTAAAGGGAGAATGTGTGGAGAGCAGAAGAGTAATACGTTTTGAGAAGATGACTATATATATCTCACAAGTGTATGTCTATATCTATATCTATACCTGTATCTATACAAATACAGTGGAATTGGGGGGAAGAACATTTGGCAGCAGGGAAACTATTTCCAAAGCTACTGTTCTAGCTCAGAACAGAACCAAGGTGGGCCTAGGACTGGGTGATGAATGAGAATGGGAAAGAAGCTGTGAGAGGTGTCAAAAATACTACGAAAATGGAGTAGACAGGATCTGATGAGAGACTAGCTGTCAGGGAAAAGTATTTAAAGACCTCAGGATGTTTGAACTGAAATTCTTGGTATAACAAATGTCAGTCTGGAAGGGAAACTCATTTGGGGATTGAAACACTGCAGATGACTTCTGATGGATGAAGCTGAAGTGCGTCTGGCACTCAGCAGGACACAGGGATTGCATTCTAGAGTGAGGGCTGGGCTGGAGATCTGGATGAGGGGGTGGCTATTGCCTTTTAAAACCTAGGAGACTCTGGATATGCTTTCAAAAGTGTAAAGCGTTTGAAAGACAGTCTCAGTTGCTGATTCACTCATACCTACACCTATCTTCATGCAGACAGGGAACCAAAGACCCGCCTCACTCATCGGGGCCTGGTCAATGTACTGAGAGAAGTATGAGTGACTGAACTGTAGAGATACACTTTTGCTATTCCTGTGCCACCAAGACTCTTCTTAGATCCAGTCTCAAATTTTGACCCCATTACCACAAAGATGGGAAGAAATTACAGAAGTAGAATTACTAACATGGCAAGAAGGAAGAAAAATTGGTTCTAGCAAAAAGGTTTGAAAGAAATCAGGTTCTTTATTCTAGAAGAGAAGAAGGGGAGATTTCCATAATCTTAGCTTTTATATCCAGGTAAAAAAGATGCTATACATATAGTTTCCCATTTTTAACTCTTTCGAGAGGAGTATCTACTTGGTTACATTCCTTTTTATCTTTAAATAGTGGAAGTGAGCTTAACAAAGGGTTCTTGTTCTACAGTTATGGGTGAAATTCAATTCTGGGAGATACGTGGAATCCAATCAGACACACTGAAAATTTTTTAATAACCTGGAAGTGCTTAGTAATCAATATAGTACAAATAGATAAGAACCGTGCTCATGTATAGTGGCAGGAAAATAGCAAGACGTCTCCCCCATCTTTCTACCAGGTATCAGGAAATTTAAAAGCATAAAACTATTATTATTATTTTTTTAGTCTGAATAGTTCCAAATGATTTCAAAAGGAAATTCAAATTATAGAATTGGATATTTGTGCCTGTGCCATACTAGATTCAATCAAATTAATGAAACTTTAAAAATATACATATATTTGGAACTCCTCTGGAGACCACAGAGAATGGCAGAGGTGTAAGGCATTAATATTAGCTTGTCTGGTTGCCTGTAGCTTATACCCTCATAATTCCTCTTGCTTTCCATCTCCTCCTCTTTATACTCATTTCCTTTAGGATAAACATAATAATAAATAAATTTTGCAGCACTGTTTGTTTGAAAAGAGACCTAGGTTTTAATGTCTCTAGAAAAACTCAAAAAATGAATGTATTATCTTTATAGATTATTCTATACAGAGGCTACACAACTGTACAAATTCCAGTTTTTGAAATTTCTTTCTCGTGAAATCATTACTCTCTTGGTCATAGGCCTCAGAAACTCAGATTAGCAAATTCTGTAATCTGAAACCCTTTGAATTTAGCAAAAATTTTGGATACTTACACCAAGTATGTTGTCATTTTAAAATATCACTCTTCCAGGATAGACTGACACAGGCACTTTAGTGCTAACCTAATCAATATTAAATATTAATATCTTTGAGCACTTTCTGACCTATTGTGTATTAAAATCAATAATTCACCTTAGAAAAGTTCTTGATCTAATTAACAATCTTTTCGGCACACTTCCACAGCTGACCCACTTTAAAATGGGAAAAATTAATACATATAATGAAGACTGTGCCACAAGATTATTCAGTCCTACAATATTTAGAGCTGGTTAAAAGGAATTTAGAGCTTCCCTTGAAACCAATTTAAAAAATATTCCCAAGAGTAATCTAAACAGGATCAAAGTCCACTTAATATAACGAGACAATATGCCCATTATAAACCACCGGATGATAAGACATTGGTCTGGGCTTGACAAAGGTAAATGCCATTTAGATATTTATTGTTTGTGGCAGCAGCCTTTGAAGCAGAATGCAAGACTCTTAATTAGAGTGCAGGAAGAAACTATCAAAGCTGCTATTTCTAAATTTTTTATCTGGAAGGAAAAAAAAGCTTATCAAATTAAATATTTAGATATTCACTGCTCCCCTGTCCTTGGTGCTTATGCAAAAGGCCTCATACAAGATACCCCCATTATGTTCCTGCAGAGACTACATTGTGAGAAGAGGTTGGCAGGGTCCTCACTGCTCTGCTGCTCTTGGTGACTCTTGAGGTATCGTCGAATGAGCTATAGAATGTCACTGATGCAGTTAATTTTAAAATCCAAGATCTTTCACAGTAGTATAATGATGATATTACAATACCTTTAAAGAGATGGACAGTGACCATGAAAATATATTGCAACAGAGATTTTCTCACTGTCTTGAGGAAAATTATTTAATCAAGAGTTGACATTTCAGAAAAGAAAAATTGTCCTTATTTGCTGATGTTTTCTGGGACAAGTGGCTGTTGGTAGAATGTTACCTATCAGATAATTTAGAAGAAGAAGGAAGACGAGAAATAGGAAGAAAATAATATGCTTTAATCTACAACCTGTAAAAAAAATGTAACAATTTAACATGGACAAAAAATCTGACTTTGGAAAGAACTCTAAGGAAAGACCATTTAGAAAATGGACATTTATGAAAATATTTATGAAAGTAGGTCACCTTAAAACTCATGTTTGTATCAAACTTGAGAGTGAAAGTTTCTATTCTGCTTTAAAATCTTCTAAAGGAAGAGTTCCAGAGATTTTTCTATCCTTATTAGTTTTCAAGAACAAAGGATGGTATCAGAATCACAAGAATATTCTTTGCATAACCAGAGGATGGGATTTAAAACAAACACCATGTTTAGGAAGATCAACCAGTATTACACTTCTCTCACCAATATAACCTTGTTACCTTTTCCTCCTGGACAGAGTTAGAACCAATTTTTGAAATAAGTAATACAAAGTAAGACCTTTGACTACTCATTGTATCACAAGCCTTAAACTGAAATGAAAACAAAACAAAACAAATCACACTTTCTGACTAAAATAATCAACTACTTTTTAAAAAAGATTTTATTTATTTATTTGACAGAGAGAAACACAGCTAGAGAGGGAACACAAGCAGGGGGAGTGAGAGAGGGAGAAGCAGGCTTCCTGCCAAGCAGGGATGCGGAGCTTAATCCTGGGACTCAGGGATCATGACCTGAGCCAAAGGTAGATGCTTAACGACTGAGCCACGCAGGCACCCCAAATTATTTTTTCTTTTCTTTTCTTTTTTAAATTTTATTTATTTATTTGACAGAGAGAGAGAGAGAGAGAGAGAGAGAGAACGCACAAGGAGGGGGAGGAGCATGCAGAGGGAGAGGGAGACTCCCAGCTGAGCAGAAAGCCCAGTGTGACGCTCGATCCCAAGACTTTGGGATCATGACCTGAGCTTAAGGCAGTTGCTTAACCAAATGAGCCACCCAGGTGCCCCAATGATCAGTTACTCTTAATAAAATATTTTATTTCCTCATGTATTTCTTATCCTTTACAATTTTACTTTTGAGTGTTTTTAAATGTATAGGACATATTAACACAGTGTACAGAGTTTATACATATATATTATAATGTATACATAATTTACAAATAAAAGTACATGTTCTAGGGTGGGTGCTCAAAAATATCTTACTGATAAGAGGGCAAAAAGGCTTAAAATCTGTGGGCTTGATAGATAAAGGCACCTGGGTGGCTCAGTTGGTTAAGTGTCATGATCCCGGAGTCCTGGGATCAAGCCCCGCATTGGGCTCCCTGCCTGGCGGGAAGCCTACTTCACCCTCTCTTACTCCCCCTGCTTGTGTTCCTTCTCTAACCTTGTTTCTCTCTGTCAAATAAAAAAAACCTTAAAAAAAAAAAAGAAAAGAAAAACAAAAAACCTTTGGGCTTACGGTCCTGATATAAGAGTAGGATTCAAATCCATCATGCGGCTAGCTACAATAATTGCGTGTAAATAAGTGGCTTAAAGTGCTGCCTTTATATAGTGTTACATGAATTTTTCATGAACCACAATTTTAATGCTTCACAATTAATGAAATCATCATATTTTAGTCCTTATTATAGTCCTTAGTTTACGTTATTCCAATAATTTTAAAAAATAACCTTTCTTCATCTGGGCAGTTAAATTGTGTATACTTTACTTCCCTTTGTTGTTCCAGATGACAATGACTATGAGAACTCTACACTGCTTCCCTTGTTTAAGGAAGACTGAGTTATAAACTGAATGCGCGGGAGGCTTGTTGGAATTACAGATGTATATATGCCTATTATAAACACAGGCTCCTTTACATGAAAATCCATCCTTTTGTCCTAAGGTCTAACTTAAACACAGTCGTAGGGACAGAAATTATGGATGGGTACCATGATGATTTTAGGATCCTGAAATTCCACAGTGACCACAATTCTGGATCTAAAAGACCCTCAGCTTCTTGAATTCTGGGGTTCTGTCATAAACATTATCCCAGGAAAACTGATATACTTTATTAATCCCACTTCAACAACTGAGAAAAGCAATGCTTAGAGAAAGGAAATATGTGATCATGTCATTTTTTTTTAAAGATTTTATTGATTTATTGACAAAGAGAAATACAGCTACAGAGGGAACACAAGCAGGGGGAGGGAGAGAAGGAGAAGCAGGCTTCCCGCCGAGCGGGGAGCCCGATGTGGGACTTGATCCTGGGTCTCCAGGATCATGACCTGAACTGAAGGCAGTCGCTTAACCAACTGAGCCACCCAGGCGCCCCATGATCATGTCATTTTTTTAATAGAGTTCTATTCAGTGAAACACAGCATCTTAAACACATAGTTTGATGTGATCTAAGAAATATTTATATTTGTCACACTATTCTTAAAGTAGTAGAAGCTGGACTTCCATTCTTGTTCTTTCTGCTGCCATTTTCTTAAACACAATCAGCAAAGTTACAGAAACTGGCAGTGTCAGATATTAAAAAATTATGGCAAATCTGTAATTCATAATTTGTTTATTTTCCAAAGTCCATTTGTAGAGTGCCAATGAGGTATAAAAAGGCACTATGCTGATAGCTCTTTGGGACCAAGAGGGGGACAGGACATTCTACAGTCTCTGAGGAGAGGGAGTGCCAACCTCAAGGGCACAGGCATAGAAAAACAGAGATGAGACAACCCAAGAATATGTTTGGATCATTTTGTCCAAGGCATATAGAAGATTTCTTATAAAACATGCTTTAAGGATTCAGCAAGCAGATTCACTGACCTTTGAAATAAATGTAGTCATATTTAAAAAGAAAGAAACACACAACAAATCCAAGGTATTTTTACAATGTACTCACACACAGCTATTAGAAATGATATCCACCTTAAAATGGTTTATGTAACTTTTATTGTACTTCCAGGGGGTAGAAGATATTTATGCTAAAATTTTAGAAATTGTTCATTGATAGAACCATTATAGCAATTACACTGGATCTGTTTATTAATTTGTCACAATTAAGTCAATAAGAGCTTTACTAATGTCCTATTACTTGATTAGTTTTGAAAGTGATTATCTTAAGAACTCGACTTAATTGGAAGCCTCTCAATTTACAAGGTACATTAAACTCTCAGTAGCATCTTAAGATTATTCAACATATGCAGGTCAATTACCAGTAATCACTGTTTTGTACAAATGTTCCATAAAAACTACACCATGACATGACAAAGAGAGAAAGTAAGATCTAATTAATAATGCTAAACTCCAATTGACATTTCCAGGATAGAAGGGCAACATGAACATTGCTATAAAGTCTTCCTAAAACTAGGTCTGTTACTAAAAATCAAATAAAGAAAAGCTAGCAACCCTCCACCTTACAGATAAAGATAATTTGTCATGATTGCTAAATCACCAAATTGCACTGTCTGTACTCATGCCCAGCTGCACATTAATTTCCAAATTAGTAAATTACAATTAATTCTTATTGCTCCATCACTTTTCTTTTTCTAGTTAATAAAAAAGACTGCAATCAATTATTGTTCACCCCATTTTTTTTTTTTTAGAACAGATCAACTACAGCTATTACTACATGAGCAGGAAACATGGAGTGGTTAATGTACCTGCTGACATTTTTTTAAAGCCTTTAAAAACCATTGGCTATAGTATAAATACTTTATATTGACCTTCCAATTCCAAAGAGTCAATGTAGTTATTTGAATATTTATAATGATTAGCAATAATAAGGGCTGAGAAAGTGCTTTGATACCTAGGCTGATTTCTAAACATCTAATCAAATGATTTCATAAACTTCTAAATTAAATTTTATTAATCAGATATTTGAAAGATTTGCCCCACACTAAATATATGAGACTGGTCTTGAGATTAATCACAGGAAAAATTGATTGCTGCTTCATTAAAAACCCAGGATAGCAAGCTCCTTGAAAAGATTATTCCACTGCTGACCTGTAAAGGCACTGTATGAATTATGTGTTCTGACTTGTTCCTAATTTAAGTCCTATACACAGAATACATTTCAAATTGCCAACTCTGATTTGCTACGGATTGTGTGAACACAGTGAACAAAGCTGAACCTGTAAAATACGAGTTCTTTTTGCTACGGATTGTGTGAACACAGTGAACAAAGCTGAACCTGTAAAATACGAGTTCTGTGCCTTTGAAAAACTTGAGATGAAAGCCACTTTGAGTATGTTGCATTCAAATAACTATAATTGTCTCTAAAACTGTCCTGGTGAGTTAACCGCTTAACCAGTGGGGATGCCGTGGGGGAAAGCAATGGTCACATTTAACAATTCAGTCCGTGGGTTTTGTACCAAGGATTTATCTGCCAATAACTGAAGAATGAGGAAGGCCTCTTAAAAGACTTCCTACATACCACAAGTCATTTTTTAAAGGATTTAAGCAGTCCTCTTGGGACAGATTGTCTCTCAATTGCCTACACATCACCTTTGATAAATTTCTGCACTTTAATTACTCATATGCTGTAATTCAGCCTTAAATGTAGGTACTTAAGGAAATATGGGAAGAACATTTTTCAGCATCGAATTCATGGTTAAATAGAACATAGCCACTTTACAGCATTCACACGTCAATTTTCGGCCATCGCCCTACCGGAAGCAGAGCTGAAGTGGTCTGTGGCAGATGGGAATGCGTGAATCAAGAGGGTAGGGTGGTGCGGAGAAGTCATGAGGACTGTGCAAGCCTGTGTTCAATTCAGATGTGGTCTGCTCCTTCCTCCAGGGAATAAGAGACCCTGCAAACCTCATTTACCTGGGTATTAACTTCAATTATGGCCAGAGGAGTAGGAAGAAATGGAACAGTTCAGGCACTGTTAGATTCTTCTAATTCTTACTGCTTCACAATGCATGACTAAGAAGCAGCAGAGCATCCTTTGTTCAGAACTGCTTATCTCTTAAGTCTCCATATAGGAGGATATATACAAACATTTAAATTAAGTGCTGCTATCCTTATTGTCCACTTGGAACACATTAAGGCCTTTAATTTGGTCAAGCTACTGAGTGCTTGGCATAGTTGGTGAGAGGATTAAATGATCCAGAAGAAGTCTAGGTTCCCTCTTCGTCTTCTGATGGGAGGACAGTCACATCGTCTTTTCTCTGGCTCTCAGGGGCTCTCAGGGCTCTCAGGGCCCTCAGGTACAGGGCCAGGTCGCCAGTGGCTTAAAATAAAGTTGCTCTGCCTGGGCCACAGGATTGGTTCTCCTTTCTAAGTTACCCTGATATCCTTAATTAAAAATGCCTCCCCCCCCCCATGCTAAAATGGACCAACATTTTCTTTCTAGTCTTACTAGATTAAAAAAATGATAGTGCAAGGGAAAAAAAACATGTAAACTCTTTTGGGGTAATTCATGTTTGGAATGAGCTGCTTTTCAGAAGAAGCAAATGCTTAGAGTTAAGTGAAAATGTTGGGTGATTATTAACAAAGGTAAATTAGTCAAAGAAACAGAAACCCCTGAACTCCTTACCACCTACCCTGCCCCCAAGGATGTTGGGACTTGGGGACCACACTGAGCAGCTCTGAGATTTAAGAATCTAAATGCCTCTGATGGCTCATTTCTTATATTACAATGGTTCTCAAAGTATGGTCCTTGGACCAGGAGCATCAGCTTCTGCATCAGCTGGGATCCAGTGAGAAGGGTAACTTATTGAGCCTTACCAAAAACCTGTCCAATCAGAAACTCTGTGGATGGAGCCCAGCAATATGTGTTTTTAACAAACCCTCCAGGCAATTCTTACATACTCTAAAATTTGAGAACTACTGTTCTATTAAAGCTGGATATTTTCAAACCAGTTTTCTAATATTTCTATATTTCAAAGTAAAATTGACCATCAATGGACAGGAAAATGTTTTTAAAGGTAATTGAAAAGATAAATGAAGCCAGAATCCTCTGGATATACATATTAGGCTTACAGCAGTGATTCTCAAGCCCAGCTGAATATTGGAATGGCTGAAGAGGCTTGAAATATACCAGGACCTTCTTCCAAGTCAGATGAAACAGGCTGGGGGAGAGGGAGGCAGCAGTAATATATACTTTTAAATGCCCTCGTTATTCTCCAGCACTGGAAAGACTGAGAATCACTGACAGATAGGAACCACAGCAGCTGACTCTCAACAGCGGTTGGGCAGCCCAAGAACGAGGAAAAAGGGCTAGGTGGATGTTCTCAGCAAACATATACACATACTTTCACAGACAAGGTTTGTGCCATAGTAGCTGAACACTAGCTAATATGTGCGACTTGGGAAAAAGAAGAGTGCATTTTATTGCCTCGCACTCCTCTTAAATCTTACAGGTGGAGCACTTCTTATTTCTAGGGGAGATAATTCACCAATAAACACAATTTTAGAGAGAAAACTGAGTTTTGACAATATAGGCTAATTCCAAAATAATCTAAAAAATAATAAAAGTTTGAATATGGTACCACCAGAGTCCTACATGTAACTACATTGAGACATTCTCTCCCCCCTTCAGCTATTTCTACCAATACAATTTCTTTTCCTGACCTGGAAAAGGGTTAGAAGCATTGAATGGCTTAAAATCTGCCATCAAGAGGCATCATAAACCAAATCAGTTTTAACTACATATTATTTTATCATATGTGTGTATATGCATACGTACACATATACACATCCACATATTTTATAATGAAAACTGAGAAAAAGACCATAAATTAATAATAATTCCAATTTATATTTATTTCATATCACTTTAAAATGATAAATCTCTTCTTACAATTAATTCATTAGATTTCCACAAAACCTTTTGTGGTCATCAGTCTAAGTAGGATTACTGCTATTATTTTAGTTTATGAGAAGACAAACTCAGTTTAATGAATTACCCAAGACCAAGAGCTATATTGACAATATTAGTAAACAGCAGCTTTAACTATGGTACTAATATTCTAATGTCTGATATTAATAACTTTGTACATGTTAGTACTAAAACCTTAAAATATGGTTATTGCATAACTAAGTGCTATCTTGCTTCAGAATACTAGCAAATCATTAAATGAGTTTGATGTTTTCATGCTAAAAATGTGTTTCAGGATTTCTTAAATATTCTTTTTTTTTTTTAAGATTTTATTTATTTATTTGACAGAGAGAAACAGAGCTAGAGAGGGAACACAAGCAAAGGGACTGAGAGAGGGAGAAGCAGGCTTCCCACTGAGCAGGAATCCTGATGTGGGACTCGATCCCGGGTCTCCAGGATCATTACCTGAGCCGAAGGCAGTCGCTTAACCAACTGAGCCACCCAGGCGCCCTTAAATATTATTCTTATGATGTTAAAGTATGAAACTGTATTCTGCTTTATCTTAAGATTTAATAAATTTAATACTGTGGACATCTATATTTCAACTATCAAAACATGGACATATAAAGTATTTTAAAAAAATTTAGCCTAATTAGACTTTTATAATTTGTATCTACAAAAACCTACCATAATTAATATTTAAGCATTTTATACCATCAACATAAAATGCAATAAAGGGGCTACTGCTTTCTGTCATAGTATATACAGTACACGCTTCACACAGGATAATCTTTCACTATTAGAAAACATTAAGCAATGTACTATTCTTAATTAAGGTCCCATTTCAGTTAAAGTAAAGCAATTTGCAACTTAATTATAATAATAATACAAATTGCAATGTAACTAATGATATAGTACATATTTGTGTTTGTAACTAGAGTAGTCAGTAAATAAGACTTTACAAAACAGGAAATAAAAACAGGTGAGGGAGTTGTGCTCATTCATCACCTTGCTGACTAATGAGAGCTGGAATGGAGATCAGTCACTTCCAGCACATTCCTTGATGTGCACCACAAAAGCACATGCTGTAGACAGTTCCACTCACCTAATATAATCACCAGGCAAGTGTCCCAAGTGTCAGGTCAGAAAAATCCACAAAGAGAAACAAGTGATAAAATAGTATATAGCTAAAACTAACTCATTTATCAAGAAAGACAGAATAATTATTAGGAATGCCCAGACAGTATACCCTGTGATAGAAATGAATAATGGGAACATTAACTATATTATTTTAAATTAAGAGCACACTGGAGAAAACTCCAAATCTAATAAGTTTACCCTACCTAGACTTGAATTACACCCAGGAATATGGAAATGGTGAAATGCATGATTCTACAAACCACAGAGGTGATTTTTTTCTGTAGGCTGGACAAAAAGAATGCAGAGGGCCTCCTGTTCATAGTAATAATAAGACCGGACATCAAATTTTGACATTTTCACAGTAGAGAAATTGAGTTCTACCAAAAATATAATTGATTAAAAAGGCAATACTTTCCTTTTAGCAGAGGTGTGATATAACTTATGCATCTTCATTCTACTATCATATTGGTGAAGCCAGTATGTTAGTTGAATCAGGTCCCATGTATAGCACTAGGTATCTGTTCAAATTACCCCTGGCTATTAAATCACGATTCCAATTAACTTACAACTTAATATAGTAGCTCTCGAATTAAGATTACAGATGTGGCAAAAGAGACAATTATATGTCTTTTATTTTTTTCTGAACAGATTTTGGGACAGAATTCCTAATGTAGCATATGAGTAAATTATTTAGATTCTCTGCTATTCTCAGTTTGTACAAATGCTGAAATCCAATTTGGCTTATTGGTGTTTTGGCTCCAAATGCATCAACCTCCCCAATTCAAACTATTGCTTGCTTTAAATTCAACTCGGTGAGTACTTATTATCTCTCCTTGGCACAAACCATCTGACATTTGTCAATTACATGAGTGAGTGTATAGTATAGTAACATATAAAATATACATTCTGCTTTACCAGGATGTGAATACCCTGAGGGAAAGACCATGTCTGTTATCTTTTTAAATAAAGTGAAGAGAAACAGAACATCTTCCCAGGACCTAGCAAGGAAACTTCATCACAGCAGGGATTAAAATAAATGTTTATATTTTACAAAGAAAGGGTAAAGAAACCAATTATCTTCAGGCAATAATCTGAATACTAGGCGAATGTGAATAGATAAACTATAAAGTTTACATTTCTTTGTTAACATATATGTGTTGGCAAAGAGCAGCATCCATATTTTCAAAATTGAGAGGGAAGAGAACTGTGCTGTTACAGACAGCATATTCTGTATTTCTCCTATTATAATTATTGCCAAAATTTTCAAAGCTAGTCAACATTGAGTATGTAGCTCTTCTAAAAAGCATCCTCCAGCACTTTTTTCTTATGGGCATCATTCCAGACACTCCCTTATCCTGAGAAGATAATTAAGAAAATAAGCTTTTGCCAGACATATTTTTTTTTCCTCTCTTGAGAAAAGTCTACTGGTGACAGTCTTCAAAAAACTAGTAAAGAAACTCCATGCCAGCTCTCCCTTATCCTCTGGCCCATACTGCAGCAACACAGATATTCAGAAGAAAACAGCATATATGTACATGTTGACAGGAACAGTGCATTCTAAAATGCAGTTTATTTCCGATAAATATGAAATTCTGCCTTTTTCTCCTAGAGGCTATTCTTTAAGATGATAAATAAATCTCACAGCTGGAGGGAGAATGGATTTAATGAGTACCCTCAACTGGACAAAGAGATATAAGGAATTTTAGTGGATTGATAGTACCAATAATTTTGCCATGGCTTATTCTCTGAATTTGGGTAAGTCACTGCTGTTTAGTAAATGGGACTGGGAATGGATAAAATATATAATAAAAAAATTCATATAGATTGCCAGGAAGAAGTTAAAAGTGTTCCCATCAGCTGTCAAAGGGTCACCTAATTTCCTCTAGTTTGACATGAAAACATTAGAGAATACATAAATAAAATGGTACATTAGTTTTTTACCATATACAACTGTCCTGTAATCTGTGAAATTAGAAAATTCTAATGTAAAATACTGAAATTCAAAATAAGGTTTTTATAAAAAAACCCATAATGCCCTAGTTAATGAATTTTCAAGTGGTATAGATATGAAAGATATCAGAGGATTCAGTATTTAATAGTTTTGAGAAGTATTCCTTTATGTACTGAAAATATCTCCACTGTAGACTAAGAATAGATTTAAGGGAAAATCATCTCGGTTGTTAGAAATAAACACTAAGTAAAATCAAACAGGCTTTACAATAATGTAATTTCCTATGCTTGTTTTAAGAGAGGTAGAACTAACTGAATGATATCAGCACCTTACAATAACTGGATGAACTTTTGCAAAGATGTCGGTGCACAGCTCTCTCTGCTAGTTTTAGTAGGGCCTTATTTAGTTTCATTACCTTCCAGGAAGCAATATGAACTAGCTCCATGGAATCTTAGAGTAGAAGGTTGGAGTGATCCTTTACCCAGGAGTGTAAACTTGGGGTTCTATGGTTCTACGTGGGCTCTGACAGTACTGTAAGCATTTGGAAATTGTATAAAAATATGCATACTCAGCAATGTGCATTTTATGAGGGCTGTGTTTCATCAGAATTTCAAAGTGGCCTATAAACCTATGAAGGTTCACAAAACAACTACTGAATTAGCCTAACTGCACTTTACCAATAGTCCTGGGGGTGAAAAGGATCCTCTCAAGACACCCATACAACTGGAAAATACCTACATCCACATCTCCTGATGACCACCTAACTCAGTGTGTTATTGTGCCCATACCATTCTTCTCAGAGGGTGAGTTTAGGAAAAAAAAAAGCATTAAATGTGCAGTGTTTTTATAAGCAGGTCTTATTTCAGGTAGCAGAGCAGTTTCTAGGTCAGAATACTATCTATAGGGGCACTTGGGTGGCTCAGGTCATGATCCCAGAGTCCAGCGTTCAAGCCCTGCATCAGGCCCCCTGCTTGTCAGGAAGCCTGCTTCTCCCTCTCTCACTCCCCCTGCTTGTGTTCCCTCTCTAGCTGTGTTTCTCTCCGTCAAATAAATAAATATATTTTTTTCCAAGAAAAATAAATATTGGTTTTTTAATCAATAATTAAAATAGTAGTTACCTTAAAACATACGTAATGGAGTTTCATAATGGGTTACACTGATAATCATTGAATTTTTTTTATTTTATTTATTTTATTGTTACTTAAATTTTTTTTCCAGTGTTCCAAGATTCATTCCTCATTCCCCACACCCAGTGCTCCATGCAATAGAAACAACAGAGACTTTGGACATAGAAATAATTTTTTTTTAAAAAAGAATATTTATTTAGATTTATAAAAAATATATATAAATACAACATACAAAGATATGGATGATTATTATTAGGTGACCTACATGAGCCAAATAAAAAACTCCTGGCCCTCCAAAAAAACCTCATACTGCCTCCAGACCTAGCAGAGACCCACTCTTGCTTTAAGTTCCTGCAGCATAGGCTACAATCTTCAGAGTGACAGACAAAACCACAGGACCCTTAAGGGGAAAAACGGATCCCGGGATATCACATCATATAATAGAGAACCACCTCAAGTTCATATTGGCTTAGTTGTGTGCTCTCTCCCTGTCTCACTGCTCTACAACACCCCTGCTCCTGCCCTAAACGCGCATACACACACACACACAGATGCAGGCACGAGGTGATTTCAAGGTATAGGTATGTAAATCTACAAATGAAAAAAAATAACATTTAACTGATTTATTAACCAAGTAAGTAATTTCATGATGAGTTTTAGGAAAGAAAGTCACTAAAATAAATAATTAAGAATAAATGGGCATTAATCCCACCAAACCACCCTGTACATCCTCTTGGCATATCTAAAGCAAGAAAGCTGTTTAATTTGTACCTATCAATGTGTGTATAAACATCTAAGTGCATATTCTATCTCTACCACTTACATATAGTATGATGTTAGACAAATTAATTTCCTTGCAAAACAAATTCCTTATTAGATTCCATTAGTAAAATGGAGATAACGACCTTCTTCGATTATTGTGGGATTGAATGTGGTAATACGTGCACAGAGCCTAGTTGTGTTTTATAAGATAAAATCATATCATCTTCATCATTATCATCAACAAAGCTTCATATGATAAAATCATATCATCATCATCACCACAAGGAAGTACATAAGCATTTAATTGCTTATGGGAAAGGGAGTTAAAAAGGAAGCTTAAGATAAAACCGCTTATTGACGAAATGTTCAAGGTATCATGAAAATTTGAACTACTCCCTGGGAAAATACCAGAAAGTCTGTTTAGCCTAGGTTTACTTGGAGCAAAATTCCCATGGACTTGGCATAACAGGATTCTCCACCCACATGGCATGAGAAGGTCAGGTTGATCTGGGTCAGCAGGGCAGTTCCCTTCCCTCCTTTACAACTGTGGCCAGGGCAGCCCAGGTGCTCCCTGTGTCTGTCAGACCAGCTCCTTACATAGGAGATCTGATTAGTCCAAGATTCTAGCTCTGCAATATCTTTGCCAGCAGCTTAACTGAACTAAGTGCTCTTAGGAATTGGATTCTTTGGAAGTGAAATGCTTTGATAACAATTTAAAAGGTACTGGGATGCTCTTGGTATCTCCAGAGAAACAAAATGCAACATCACCATGAAATAGTGAAAACCTCAAATGATGTTTGGCTTGGTTGACTCTTTTGGGGTCATGCTATCCTATGACAGGGACCCATCTAAGGCCAAGGAACACTGGAAAACATATAGCTGCCAACACAAGGACAGACACTAAGACTGCCAATGGTAGCAGTCACTGACATCATGCAAGAAATCATCCATCCGTCATGCTATCCTATGACAGGGACCCATCTAAGGCCAAAGAACACTGGAAAACATATAGCTGCCAACACAAGGACAGACACTAAGACTGCCAATGGTAGCAGTCACTGACATCATGCAAGAAATCATCCATCCATCTATGGAATATTGCATATTCCAACTTCAAAATTATGTTGTTAAAATGAAGAGTTTTACCTTTTTATATTCAGCAATGCCCAAGGTATTCCAGAGGGAGTATGAAATGCAGGTAGCAATTTTACCCCAAGTTCCACTGCCTTCTTTCGAAATATCTGGAAAGTTAAACAGTTACATAAGCTACTGTTGTAAGCAAAACAAAAAGTGTTACACTATCATCTCATATTTAGCACCTTTCGACTTTAAAATTTTCTTCATATGAAAAAAATGAAAGTTTCTCAAATTAACAGAATTACCTATCAAAGGAAGAATGATCTGGGGGCCAACATGCTGTGGGGAATTTATTACCAATCTTGGTTGCACAATTAGAATCATGTTGGGAGATCTGAATAATGCTGATGTCTGGGTTGCGCCTCAGATTCTAAATTGTATGGGTTGGGGCTTCCAGATTAGAATTTTTTTTTTTTTAAAAAAGATTTTATTTATTTGTTTGACAGAGAGAAACACAGCTAGAGAGGGAACACAAGCAGGGGGAGTGAGAGAGGGAGAAGCAGGCTTCCCGCCGAGCAGGGAGCCCTATGTGGGGCTCGATCCTGGAACTCCGGGATCATGAGCTAAGCCAAAGGCAGTTGCTTAACCAACTGAGCCACCCAGGTGCCCTCAGATTAGAATTTTTTAAAGCACCACAGGTGATGCCAGGTGATTCCAAAATGAGAGCCAGGGGAGAACCAATGCTGCTGGGGTTAAGTCCTGGACTGAAAATTGGGAGAAGCGGCCCTCGTCCAGCTTCACTTATTTACTAGGACCCAGAGAAAAGAGAAATTTTAGAAAAAGATGTATTATTGCAAATAGCCTATATATCCCCTCAGCTCTTTGCGGTTTTAATTTCCTCTGATGTTAAATGTAGGTGAAATAGAAGATATAAAGTTAAATCAGGTAAAGATTATACTCAGAATGTATAAGAAAGATAACATATACACATAAATATCTAGAATGTAGATAAAATGAGGACTGGCAATAAAATCATCTGGGAATTCTGATGAGCTCGGTAAGGCTGCGTGGTGGAGAGAACACTTAGATGAGGACTGTGAGCAGCATGTCAGGGGCTAGTGATACTAGAGACTGGAGTGGGAAGTGGAGGAGGCATCCCTGGAGGCATCAGTGTCAATGCAGGCACAGGTGAGAGAGGACACGTAGGAGAAATGGAATAGGTCATCTTGCCTGGCCAAAAAAAAGCAGGAATAGGGGTAACGAGGTCAGACATATACAGCATGGGCCCAAATCACGGAAGGTCATAAATATAAGGCTAAGAATTTTACTCTGTTAAAATGGGAAAAGACAGAAAATTTTTAAGCAGCCAGTTCACTTGAGCAGATTGTGCTTCAGGAAGAGTAACTTGGATGACATCCATTCACAGTCCCATCGAAAGAAGACCTGCTATAGCTTTCCTTCTAACAGCAGAGACAGCAAGCAGGTGCCTTGCCCCTTCTTCTTCTACTGTAGGACTGAGCATGGAGCAGTAGGAACTCAACTATTTCCATTTGCCTCTTCCTTAAACAATGGAGATGTGAGAAAGGCTGGGGAAATGCTGAAAAGCATGGAAAATGGAAACAAAGTTCTCTCCCAGCCAATGGGAAAGCATTCTTTAAACCCACTGTCAAAGAAGGCTTGTGTTGCTTCTCTAGAGGAAAGGGTTGCAGTCCATAACTCCTGCTCTAAGTCCTGAACCTCCCCACAGACAAATCCAGGCACATGGGCTCCTAGTCTGAATACACTCCATTAATGCCAATGTTGATGCTATTTCAGAAATGCTACTCTTTTGTATTCTCTCATCTATTAATGAAAATTAAGACAGTAATGGGTTTTCATGTAAATTTATGGTTGATAATATAGATAAACTAACACTCCTGGTATACAAATAAGGACACAGACATTTAGAGTATAGAGAAAGCACTAGAAAACAGAGGTACCATTTTTTCCCATTCTCTTTAAACAGAACATTTTCCCCATTTCAACAACTAACAGTATATGGAAGGAGAGGAGAAAGAAAAAATAGACCAAAAGATATATTCTTCCCTTTCTCTGCCTTACCCTGGAGAATTTCAAGTTCTCTTCTACTGAAAGGGACTATCCAATCATAGCCCAGCCATCTGTTGACTTCCTAGTTTCTACTCTTTAAGCTGTTAATTAATTAACTCCTTTTCAAGAAACTTACATAAGTTGGAAGTCAAATGATGCAATTAAAACACCATCGTGGATATTATAACCATATGGTGTGGGAGGTTAAGGATGCAAGCTTTGAAAAACACAATGCCTGTGTTTGAATCTCAGTTCCAACTTTTTCAAATTGGGTAATCTTGGACAAACCGCTTACCCTCTGTGCTAAGCTTCCTCATCTATAAAGTGGGGATAACAATAGCATTTGCTATTTTAAAGGTTGTGGAGGGGAGTTTATTTTTATATTGAAAGACCTTAGGACATGTAGTCATCACATTAAAAGGGTAGTTATATCATTATGGGGATAATGATAGCAGTATTTCCCTAAGAACTTCCCCTATTTACTGCCTGAAATTCTTGTCTTGGCACCTTTACTCAGGTTGTGTGTGTGTGTGTGTATGTGTGTGTACTGTGACCCTATCACACATACTCTTATTATAAATAACCATTTATTATCAAGATCTAAGTCCTCAGTTCTCATCACCTACTTGCATTTCTTAATTTGACTTTCCATGTTAGCTGTAGTTCTGTACTTCTGCTTGTGTGCTCACACCATAATTTGGGTGTCTTGTCATCTGAAACTTAACATGTCCAAGATGAAATAATCACTTAATATTCCAGGTAAACTTCTCCAGTTCCACCACTGACAGTGTAAAAATAGAGAAAAAGACTTCCATTTCTCCTTCGTTGCTTATACATATCCAAACCACATTAGCCCCCTCCCCCCCAGATTAAGTCATTCTGTATTTAAATTTATTAAACTTAAATTAAATACCATAGTATTCCTATGAGTTGTATATGGCAGAGTATTTATATTCACAGTTAACAGACAGGAAACAGTGACCCTTCTATCCGGAAGTTCCCTAGTTTGCCTTTGATGGTTCCCTAGCTCTCTGTATGCCTAGAGTTCATTCTCAGCTTCAGGAATCTGCTTCCATGTCCCCTTTTATGAGAGGTCTTTCTTAGCAACCCCATGTAGAGTTACCCAGTCTCATTTACTGTTCATCATGCCATTTTGTTTATTTCTGCTCCACTATTTATCACACCAATTAACATTGTTTAGTGCTTGACAATCCCACTAGATGTAAGCTTCACAAGGGCACGGACTGTCTTCCTTGTTGCTGTATATTTAGATCCAGTATCCAGGAAGGTAGCTGGTGCTCATTAAGTGTTCATTTAATAAATGAATCAATCCAATATTAATACATTTACTTGGGACACTGTAGTGAGAAACCACTGAATATTCAAGTGCTTGCAAAGTACTCCATCCCATGCTATTAGTTTCTATGGTTGGTAAATAATTAATTATGTCAAATAATACAAAGTCTCACCTTGGGCATAATTACAAAATAGTTTTGGATGAAACCATTAATTAACATGCTGATGTTTTAAATGAAATCGTATATAAGCCTGAGTCAATCCCAATTCTTAATGTTTGATTTGTTATCTCATCCTGAAATACGAAGAGAGGTTACTTGGAAGAGGAATCCACATTCTCAAAGAGAACACTTTTCTACCTAAAATGGTGAGTATGTAATACAATTCCAAACTAGCTGTAAAGTTAATACTGTTTAAAGAATGAAGGAGA
The DNA here is from genome assembly GCA_004023965.1 of Spilogale gracilis. Classification (NCBI taxonomy): domain Eukaryota; kingdom Metazoa; phylum Chordata; class Mammalia; order Carnivora; family Mephitidae; genus Spilogale; species Spilogale gracilis. Next base: position 63,549 of record PITA01001579.1, read on the forward strand.
AATGTCACCAGTCATTCTAAGGAACAGTTAAGTTTTAGTAGCACATCCTGGACAATGTGCTGAAAGGCAAATGGTCACAAAAAGCATGCTTAAGTGGTACTTTGGTGCTCCTTCAAATGGGGCAGTCAAGCTGGAGGGAGCACTGAACCTGGCTAGCGCCTGGATACTATGTTATGTTATGGTTTCAATGCGGAGCTCAGGGGCATCACTTAACTTTTCTGGTTCTCGGTTTCCCCAACAAAATGGGAGATGGAGGCTGGTAAATCCTATTTTTGATTTGTAGAAAAACTAGTACTCGGAAGTCACAGAGCTAGTACTGAAGTGAGACTGGCAAAAAACCGAAACTATTATCATTTTTATAAAGAGAGTAAGTGTTAATTTGCCACCAAATTCTTAGTCAGTCTTTGTTTCCAGGTTACTGGTGTTCATATTTGGTGGGGAGGATTTTACAAAGAGAGCAAGAAGAAAAATGACTATTAATAAAAGGTAGTCCATGCTGATAATAAAAGATATTTTATTTTTATTTATTTATTTATTTTTATTTTTTTTAAGATTTTATTTATTTGACAGAGAGAAACACAGCTAGAGAGGGAACATAAGCAGCGGGAGTGAGAGAGGGAGAAGCAGGCTTCCCGCCAAGCAGGGAGCCCGATGTGGGACTAGATCCTGGAGGGATCATGACCTGAGCCGAAGGCAGTCGCTTAACCAACTGAGCCACCCAGGTGCCGGATATTTTCTTCTTAAAAAACGATCATTAAAATTAAATAGTTTTTTGTTCAACTTGCTCCAATTTGAGATGGGCAGACATCTTAGGGCCCAAAAGGAATCTTCAAAAAGATCCCGCATCATAGAGATTCTGATTGTATCCATAGCAAAAATCAAACTAGTATAATTTGTTGAAAGAAGGGTGAAAAATATGATGGCATAGCTTCTAAAATAACCCTTCAAGCATGAAGCTAACAAACAGGTTTACATAAAAAAACTTTGATGGTCTCAAGTTAAAAATTTCAAAATAACTGCACCAAAACTGTATCTTTTCATTACATTTAAGGCGTATCATGACAGTCTTATTGCTATTTTTGATCAATGTCTAAAAAAACTTCAGAGTTTAGAATCTAGCAAAAAAAAGTTTCACTTTTTACTTTACCCTCACAGATAGTATTAGACAAGGCTGTAAACAAGATGTATGGTTTTTTTGTTTTGTTTTGTTTTGCCTTTCTAATTTGCAGATCCCTGAAGAACTATACAGGAATATTTACCTGCCAAGAGCAAAGAGTAAGGAGAGAGGAAAGGAGTAAGAACAGACAGCTCTGGATCTGGAAACATCCCGTTTCAGTTCAGACATGCTTAAATTTGAAGTGCACAATCAATTTCAAAGCCTTTCTTCAAGTGCTTATGCTGAAAACGTCACAGTGAAAAGATCAAACGCTAATCCCCCATTAGTATAAGCAGCGTTTACCTATTACTCATTTTTACTACATAAAGCTTTCAGCACAAGATGCCACAGATATGATAAATATCTTTGGCTGAAAATAACTGAAATAACTTATATATCATTAGCTGAGTTGATTAACACACATTTTATGGGCCGGAGTTAATCATTCAACCAATAAGTACTTATTGAGCTACTCTGGCTTTTTAATTTAGAGCAGAACCGCTAAAGGTTTAAATATTCAAATAAGGATACATAAAATAGTTAATCCAGCCCAAATTTAGAGATGGAAGGGAAATCAGGGGTCACCTAGTTCCATACTCTTGGTATACAGATGAAACTGAGGTTCACAGAGGCCTTATTCGCCTGATTAAATGCTCTGATGGGGACAGTTTCATACTAGCTGTAGCCACCCCAGACGCAAGTAATTCTTTTGATCCACAGAGACTCTCCCCTGTGGGTCTTCTGGTATGTATGTGTGCATACACCTTTCACTGCCTTTTTCTAGTCTTTGCATTCTCTCTGCAATTAAAACCCAAACGGAGGTTTTTCTAAATAATATGAATTATCTGTTGTATTTGTCAAATTGCATTACGAACTTCATTTTCTCAATGTGTAAATTGGTTGAATACTTTTGTCAATTGTTTTTTCTTCTCTATGACTCAGTCTAGCTCAGTTTTTAGTCTTTAGACAATTAGATGAAGAGAGTATTCTTCATTTTCCTGAAAAATTTTGAGTAATCCTGGATTACTCAAAATACAAAGGATATGCATGCTCACTTGCCAGTAACTATGAGTCACAAAGAAGAAGAAATCAAGCTTGGATTTCCTAATGTATAAGAGCGCACGGTTTAAGTGAAATGAAAAAAAAAAACTTCCATAAGTATAATTTTTAAATCCAGATATAGAATGCTTAGTGAATAGGCATTTTTGACCTAGCTAGCTTTTTTAAAATATTTATTCTCATGAAAAAATTAACACTGAATTTTTAAAAATAGTTTGCTTTTATAGTGTCCCCAGTCAAAATGAATAAATGTTGATAAGTGAATTAATAAAACTGCATCTTGCTACTGATTTTTTCCTGAGGGCTCCAATTTCATTCCCTAGGTTCTTGATTTTTTGCTGAGGGTTCTAATTTCATTCCCAAGCTCCCAAATACAGAAGATATCATAAAGTTAAGAGAGCAAGATGAAAAATGGGGAGAAAGCCTATGGAGAATTTTAGGCCGTTGCTTAAGGTAGACATTACCAGTACCCTTGTGGGCAGAAACCACTGGCGCTTACTCCTGAAACTGGTCCGACGTTTCCTGGAGCCTAAGCCAGAGGCCAAGCGGCCTGGTAACAGGCACACTGCACAGGCAATCAGCAGACCCGGGTTTTAGTTTAGGGTCTGCTACTTTGCGATTCTGTCACAATGAAGATGGGTCATTTCACTTCCCCAATTTTCTGTTATGTATAAACAAGACACTTTCTGAAGTACTTTCTGCTCCACAGGAGCACTTACTACATATTTCCCAATGTGATAAAGGCTACAAGACAGACACACAAGGGAAAAAAAAGATCCTTGATCTCAAGTAGCTACAACCAGGAAGGCAAGCCAGACATATATATAAACATGAAATATACACCATAAAACAGTAATTTGAACTAACATATACGTAGAGGCTAAATTGAGTGATTTAGGCTAGAACTATGGGATAAGACAAAGCAAGAGATTGGGTTAGGTCCCAAAGGCAAGGTAAGATTGGAGAGGTGGCACTTATGTGGGTGCAAGTGGGTGTTTATTTGGGGGTAGTTATGTACCTGTTTATGCACACCCTGCATTAATGTGTGGAGGACAGGAGATAGAGCAGAAAGGGAGAGGAAGGAGACTGACAGTAGGGTAAAGAGGTAGATTTATTGGGCCTAGAAGATGGTAAGAAAGAACAGATGAAATAAGACAAGTTCATTAATCTTAAATATCATCAACAGAAGTTGAAGGATTGGTTAAAAGAGCACATCATTGGGTCAAGGAAGTCCCAACACTTAACCACCTTAGTGCCTCCCATTTACAACAACTATAAGAATTTCTGAATCAGGGTCCTGAGGAATGGGGCAGGGAGAAATGCAGTAGTCTCACTGGTTATGGAACTTTTCTGAATTGTAAGGGGTAAAGATACATAAATGACAATATCAAGAAACATTATACTGGCTGTGTGATAGAGAAAAGATCCTGAGAAATAATTAGGGTCCTTTAAAAAACTGTTTCTCAAGAAGAAAGTGTATTTATTGTACAGATAAATGGTACAACATGGGAGTTGGCCAAAGTAAATAGTATGATGATAGGAAGTTATAGGTCCCTCTTCTAACATATATTCAACCTGGAAATTCTAACAGCTCTTGCCCTTAGAATTATCCTTAGGTGTTCCATACATCATATTACTTTAGCTATCTAACCTCTAAAACATCAATAAACAATAAACAACAGCATAATTGTCCAAGCCATTATACAGTGCTCAGAGATGGGCTGTTGAGCTACTCGTTCCATCTCAATTTAGATTTAAAAAGTGGGCAATTTGCCTACATGAAGTTTTGAAAAATATACAGTATGTTGCCAACAATATTTAACATTAAGTGTGCCATGTAGTACATGAACACACAGTTCACATCAAAAAGAAAACACCTTTTTAAAGAATATACAATGCTTGTTAAAGAGACAGGAAATTATAAAAACATCTACCTTATCTGGCTATGAATTCTAATAGAATTTGTGGAACCCATAAAAGTTGTGGATGTGCGCTATCATAGTGTTAAAACAGGGACTGTTCTGTGTATTACACTTGCAAGTAAATATCACAAATCATTGAAAATATACAAAATCCTGGCTTGGTAACCTTTGCCCAATAGAAAGATAAGAAGAAAATGACAGCCTCATCTATCCAAGTATATTGTGATTTCTTGGGGTTTTTGAGTTATAAGACATTCTATGACAGGGATTTCTCCAGATACCGAATATCACCTCTAAAGCACATCAAAATATTTATAGTTTAAACTTTTTATTGGTATTGGCTTTAAAAACATGTTGATCTGTTCTTTTGATTTAGTGAAATGTACAGGGATCCTGTCTTGCTGACTCAGCATCTGCATCATAGGCAGCCACTGGGTTAGGACTAAGATCTACTTCCCTGCCATCTGCTGACAGAGCTGTAAGAGCTTGAGCACTCATTTAACCCACTCTGTGCCTCAGTTTCTAAATATGTGAACTGGGAATCATTTTCCCAAATCACAAGATGATTAAATGTGATTAAGTACACACATGCTTTTTTAAAGAGCAATAATAGTTACTGTCATGATTGGTCTTTGCTACAAGATAGTGGTTCTCTCAGGAATAATTGAAGGATATTAGCCTTTTCTGTCCATACATTAAATGGTCCAAAAATTGCTGAGCTTTTATGTCTGCTTTCTTTAGTCATACAGCTTCCTTCTTTTATTAGCTATTAGCTGGTTACAGTGAAGACTTCTCAATGTTGTAGTATATTTGCTCCCCTTCTAAATTGCTGACTAATTTTGTAGACAGTTGTCTGTATGAGAGCTTCAGGATAAGTCAAATGTCTCTTCTGTGTTTATCTTATGGTGGCACGAAGTTCAGGAAATGTGTCCTCTTTTGCTTCAGATGACTGAATTTGAACTATTAACTCTACAGGTGTGAAAAAGCAGTGAAGTAGTAGTTCGTTACTTAGCAGTCATAGTTTGCAAATGTGCAGAGAACTAAATACCTACCTCTTCATAGGTTTTGTTTGCTTTTTTTAAAAAAGTGCAAAATGTAAGCTACTCTGTTTTCCTCCTAAGCAAATGTAAATCCATCTGGTTCTATATCTAATCCCTGAATCTGCTGGTTTTGATTTCTGCATAACCCTTCTTTATCATATAAAGGAACCCTCTCGATTGCCTTTGGGCACAGAGTTCATAATGAACTATGTCAGCTGATGGATAAACATTTTAAGTTATCAAATGGTGATGTTGCTGAGTAAACAATTTGGCAGCAATGCTATTTCTGTTTTAAGTTTGTGCCTCCTTGAGCAAGTTGATTTAAGGAACTTCTTAGTCTCAGCTGCCTCATCTGCAGGATGGAAAACTAGAGCTCTGCACCTGAGAACTCAGAAGTTCCTTCTCGTTCCTCATTGTTTTACCCTAACACCAAAATAAAATTTTTAATTTTTTTTATTGTACAATGAATATATTCTCATTATTGAAAAATCATAGACAAACAGGCAAAAAAAGAGTCCCATTAATCCTATCTACCTAGATACAACAATTATTAACATCTTAATATCTATGCTTCTAAATGGTATTCTTTTTGAAAAATGGCATTATTCCATATATAGTATTTTGTAATGTGTTAAATCCATGTGCAGCAACTTAATCTACATCAAACACAACATTCTGCATCAGAGGTCAGCAAACATATTCTACAAAGGGTCAGATGGTAAGTGCCAGCTACATAAACACTCTCTCTCTCTCTCTAGGGTTTTCATTTTTTTCTTTTCTAATCCTTTAAAATGTAAAAGCCATTCTTAGCTCTAGTAGTAAAAAAAACCAAACCAAAACAAAACAAAAAAACATGTCTCAGGATGAATCTGGCTAGAGTGCTGCCTTTTGCAGCACAGAAATGTGTATTCCTGTTTGATACAAATATACACATTTCTGTAATACCTTCTTTAAGAAAAAGCTACATAGGATCCCAATGTGTAGATCTGCCAGAAATTAGTCAGCCAGTTCTTTAAATTTACATTTCCATTATCTTGATATTATGAATAGCAGTGGAATACACAGCCCTGTACATACTTATTTGTATACATGACTTACTTCCTCAGGGTAAATGTTTGAAAGCAGAATTTCTGCTTAGAGGGCATTCACTCATTCATTCGCACACTAAGGAGAGATGTAGAATCAGAGTAGCCATAGACAAAATGTAAATGAATGGGTGTGTTTGTAGTTTGCCACCCCTGTATTATGTTAACTTTACTGAAAGCACCTGAAATGTTTTTCATTTACAGTAAGAGGTTTTAAAATATTTTCATATATCCTGTTACATGATACTACATGTTTTAATAGACCTGTTATATTCAACCAGAAATAATTCAATGCCTATATTAATAACAATCATCATCAGAATATCAAATGTTACACAATTCAATACTTTTCTGTTAGAAGAGCTTAAAAAATGTCAAAGTGAAATAATCTGGGAAGCATTTTCTCTTTAAAATACAACATATAATAACAGGAAACATAATTTATCTTGTCTGTTGTGGCCACTCTCACTATCAAATGCTATTTAAAGCTGTTACACACACACTTCAACACAGTTGAAGCTTTCTGAATTATAAACTTTCAGAAAGCAACTTCTTCAATAATTCTGACCTTTAGAAAATGTCAATTCATTTATTCAACAAATATTTATTGAGTGCCTATATGGTACATGCCAAGTTGTACAAGGCACTTGGAATACATAAGTAAACGAAACAGCTGTGGTCAGTGACTCATAATAATACTTGGTTTTGAAGTGTAACTCTGGAAAAATGTCCACAGAGTAGTATTTGATGATACACAGGAAAGGATCGAGTAATAAGTTCCATTTCTTCTCCGAAAAGAAAACAAAGAAGAAAATAATGTCAGTGTGAGAGCTGCACAAGATAGTACATAAATCCTTGCCATCAGCCTGACCATTAAAATCAGTGAAAGTATCAGAGGCATGTAGAAAGACAACTGTATAAAATTATAGAGAAAATTATCATTTAGGTGGGTTTTTTTTAAAGTTTGTTTGTTTGTTTGTTTATTTATTTATTTATTTATTTATTTATTTATTTGACAGTGAGAAACACAGAGAGAGAGGGAACACAAGCAGGGGGACTGAGAGAGGGAGAAGCAGGCCTCCTGCCGAGCAGGAAGCCTGATGTGGGGTTTGACCCCGGGTCTCCAGGAACATGACCTGAGCCGAAGGCAGTTGCTCAACCAACTGAGCCACCCAGGGGCCCCTCATTTAGGTGTTTTTAAAGATCTTAAATTCAGCGTTAGCCAAAGCAGACTTCCCCCAGTATGATGGATGCATGTCCAGCATGCATCTATATATATATATATCTTTTCTTCTGTGACTGGTCAACATCTTGAAGGTTGTCATTCAGATGGTAATCAACTGAAAGACCTATTTAGAAGAACTAGGTCTAACAGAAAGACTGAGATAGTAGCAGCTTGTGTCTAAAGAATAAAACTCATAAGGACGAGAAGAAGTACTATGTGATATCATTATATGTGGAATCTATAAAGGCTGAACTCAGAGCAACAGTATAGTGGTGGCTGGCCTGGGGGCTAGGAGGGGAAAAAGGGAATGGAAAATGGGGAGATGTTGGTCACAGGGTACATACATACTTCCAGTTATCAGATGAGTAAGTTCTGGCTATCTCCTGCACAGCATGGTGACTGTAGTTAACAAGGGTATAGTAAATACTTGAAAGTTGCTAAAAGAGTAGATCTCAAATGTTCTCCCCACAGAAAAGAAATAGTGACTATGTGAGGTGATGGAAGTGCCAACTATGCTACTGTGTAACTCATTTTGCAATACATAAGTGCATCAAATCATTATGTTATAAATCTTACACAATGCTCTAAATCAATTAAATCTCAGTAAAGCTGGGTAGGGGGAGATGGAAAGCATGACTTAAAGTTCTGAGGTAAAGTAGGTGGAGAAAACATGGCATTCGAGAACAAAAGAGGAGTAAAACAGAAGTGACAGAAGATGCCTTGTAGTCCTAAAACCAGGCTGAGGCCAGGCAGTAGACCCACAGAATGAAGGTGAAAAAGAAACAGAGTCAAGCTCTTCTAATATAAAACAAGGAGCAATGTACTAGATAAAAACTTGAGATGGATGCTGAAAATTTCATCTGTTAACAAAATACAGTGGAGTCAGAGTATTGCACTATAGCTTTGGCCCTAATTTTAGTCACTACAAGGCAGTACTGTGGAAGATAAATGACTGAGACCCATGGGAAATGGCAACTATCTTTTTTTTTTTTTTTTTTTTTTTTTTTTTTTTTTTTTTTTTTTTTTTTTTTTTTTTTTTTTTTTTTTTTTACGTGTTATAATAGAAAAATCAAAACAGAAATTCTGGCAAATTCCAACATGGATCTTGGACTTTGAAGGAAATAAGATTTCAAAAGACTTTTAAAATCTTCATTAAATATTAGAATAATGACAGAAATTTGTGTCACATATTTTTCTGGGATTATGAGAAGGTTGTTTCATTTGTTTCATTTAACTAGAGTTTTCCCTCATATGAATGAAACCCCAAATAACTTACCCTCCATTTGATACAATGTTTGTTAGATTTTAGGAAAGGAGCTCCATCAGAATTCCCCAAAGAGGAACTATTTCCCTCAATATACTTGATGTAGTAAATTAGGACAAGGTTTCCTAAACAATTGTGACAGCCAAATCTGGATGTCTATTTTCTCAACTTTTTTTTTTTTTTTAAAGGAATCCTGTTGATTGCAAGAGGTTTCATGTTTTGCTGTCAGTGGTTCTCAAAGTGTGGATGGATAACAGGCTAGCAGTATCAGCATCAGCTGGAAACTTGCAGGAAGTACAAATGATCCAGCTCCCCCTCAAATGCAGAAACAGAAGACCTGGGAGGGGGGTGGCCCATAAATCTATATTTAATAAGCCTTCCTGCAGCTCTGGATATACACTAGTTTGAGAAGCACTGAATGTAAGTGGACTCAGGTAATTCAGTAAGAATGAGAAATAAATGGATTGGAAACAATATTTTCATCCAAATATTTATATAACACCACAGGTATTACATGGTTTCTGCAGTGAAGCAAGTGAAAATCTTTAATAATCTTTAAGGTTAGCACAAGAGGTATGCAACCACGTGACCCTGAATTCACAGTTTAAGAGCCAGCCTTCCATTTGCTGCTCGCCTGAAATTTAAGAGCAAATGGGACAGCCAGTTCCTAAATGCATGGCAGTCATCACTGCATAATTTCTGTCTTATGTGCTTGCCGCCCTGGTTTAGGAGCTTATTTTACTGTTAGTCATGTCTCTAAGTCACTTAATAGCATTAGAATGGAAAGATATGGTCAAATTTATGAGGCTGAGAACAAACCTCCTGTGAGTACTTTATACCACATTGAGAATCTAATTACTGGTTCACAGCACAGCATTTATTAGTTTTTTTTCTCCATACAGACTCTTGTCGCAAATCAGCACACAATAGTATTTAGTTCTAAAGGGACATTTATATGTAAAATAGCTCTTGTATCTCTTTGTGGTAGTTCACAGGTAAAATAACCCTGTTTTAGCACAGGACTAATCATACAAGGTTAAAAACATAAAAGAACCACTATTACCTTCAACAGTGAGAGCTATACCAATGTTATAGATTAGGAATAAGGTAACTGAGAAACATTTGTAAAATGAGGCATGTCTTATATGAATGGTGGGAAGATTTATGCACAACTTTCTTAAGATCAATTTTGGGCTTCTTTCATTAAAGTTCTTAACAAGGAAATCAGCTGAAAAGAAGTGGACACTGGTGGATATTTATAAATAGTGCTTGATGTCCAGATCTCTCAAGAAACTTGGAAAATTTAAATATGCAAATCTTTTTTAAAAAGTTTCCTGAGGCCTTTTCAAACTTTCTACACAAGATACTTCGTTTATCAATGATTGATGAGAACCCAAAACTGGGGGGTAGGGGGGATGGTGGTAAGATCAACATATTGGTTTTGTGCTGGTTGAATAAATTTTTACACTTAAAAAATCATAATGAAGACTTTCCACTAGGGCAGGCAAATATATTTAAACAAAGTAATCACAAGTAATTACAATCACAGACCACAAGCATTTCAATAAAGTGGACCATAAATCAAATACCTTGAGGCAGCTCCTTTTGTCCCTGTGTTTCCTTCTTCCTTTCCCTTCCCTCCTTTCTTTTCTTTCCCTTCTTTGCTTTCTTGCCTTCCTCCCTTCTTTCCTAAACATCTTATTTTACAGCTCTTGCAACAATACACATCTATACTGTGAACTGATAAAATTTCAACATATAAAGAAAAAGCGATTTCACTCTAAGTTATCTCTAACATGCTAACTATATTAAAAGTGAATATTCATATGTAAACCATAAAATCTGAACATCTTCTGTTTATATTACTGTCCACCCAGGATGATGATCTCTGTGAAAACATAATCATTTAGTAAGAACATCCAAGTTCAGGGATGCCAGGAATGAGGATGTTTAAGTAGGCTTTCAGCCATGTAACTTCCCAAAGACTGAACTGCATAAATAATTTTGGCCAAGTAGTAATAGTTGATGGTTATATAGCATTCAATATATTCTAGGGACTCTTCTGCATGTCTGTATTTAAGTCACTTAATCCTTTAAACAAGCTTCTGAGGTGGAAAAGGTTATTACTCCTCATTATATTCGTGCAAAGCAAAAGAAGGTAGAGCTGTGATTTGAATGACCAAGTCTGACTCTACAGTCAACAGTCTGGACCATCATTACTCCCAGCTTCTGAAATCAAGTTTCAGAAAAACTCTCAACAAGAGTGACATGTGTCATGAGAAAGAATTAATGATGGCTTAGTGTTCTCTATACAAAATATGTTAATCACAGTACATATTATTAAGTATACACTTGCTTGTGACTTGAAGATTTACTATCACACCTAAAACTGGAAAAGAAAAACTTGTTTTAGGTTACTCGAGTGATCCGTTTTATAAAGTAAAAAGATAAATGCCGTTTATCAAAATATCTCTTCAGTACCTTAAGATGTAGAATATTTACAATGACTTTACATTTCAATTCTGCTTGTTTTATATCTGAAATATAATCTACAATTTATATGTGTTAAGCTAACTTTATATTAAACATTCTTTTAGAGAGAGAAAAAGACTCAAAATAGATTCTAAGATCCAAGATTGATTCCACCAAACTTGACTATCTTTCTGGGCATCTTTTTTGTTATTATTTTATTTAAAAACTCACTAAAATTCTAAAAACACTCAGAGATAAAGACCCCTCCCCATACATACAAAATGTATACAGCCTAGTGTAACATCATAAGACACATATCCTAGTAATTACCATCCAGGTCAAAAGACAGGATTTTGCCAGCCCCACAAGAGGATCTCTGTATGTTCCATCTCAGCCACAGCTCCTTCCTTCTCGCCAAAAGTAACCACATCCTGGTAATTTTTCTTTTCTATTTCTTTATCAACCAAGTATTCATCCTTAGACAAAACAAACAAAACAAAACAAAGCAAAAAGCCCTGTACCTTTTAAGCCTCTTTTATTTTTTAGTTTCAAAGACTTATTTATTTATTTTTTAGAGAGAGAAACGCATGCATGTGCATGTGAGAGTGAGTAGGATGGGGGTGTTGCTGGGGAGCCATGTTATACACATGCCTGTGTACTGTAGTTCAACACATTCTTCTCTATGTGTTTTTGAAAAATTGGAAGCTGGATTCAGAGACTTGATCCTTTTGGCAAGACTCAAGGTGATATTTTCTGTTTTCAGGAGGGGCATATGTGATTAGCTCTCCTTTTGAGAAATTAGCAATGTTGATGATAAAGGCCTAGAGATCCATTAATCTCTCAGGGGTTGTAAAAATGGGTGATTTTCTACTCTGATCATTTTACTTTCATTTATTAACAGAAATAATTTTATTAAGAGATGCTTTGCTTATCTGCTACTTGGTTACCAGTGATAGAGTTCATACAGAAAGGGCATATTAAATGCTTTCTTTTCCTTTATCAATTTTCAAGGTCATAAGTTCCCCATTACTGTTTTGAAGGTGATCAACTGTTTTTGCTTTTTAATATCATTATGAACTTATCTATTTAAACATACTTAATGGTTTTTCATCTGTTACAGTTCTAATTTTCACTAGAACAAAATTCTCTTATTTGCCAGTGAAAGCCTCTTTTAAGTTGGCTCTTGAGTCCTTTTGACATTATTAGTAGTTTTTGTTATCTTGTTTAATGAGATGTTTCAAACTAGTCTTGTACATTTTCTATTTTAGCCATTTCTACAAGAAACCCTGGTAGTAAGAAGGAGGAATTTAACACCCAGTCTGGGTGCTCAGGACCACTGAAGTCATCATTGTTTTTAGGCCTCTTCAGGCCTAAAAAAAACCCCTGTGTGTTATACAGGTACACATATACCCACGTAAATGCATATTTATGTATTTTAAGACAAAATATCTCCCAAGTTCACACTAACATTTCCAATTAAAATTCAGAACTACAATGTTTTTCCTTTTAGCCCTTTTATCATACAATTTGCCTATTTAAAGTATATGTTTCAGTGGTTTTAGTACGGTCACACTAAATTAATTCACCACAATAAATTTCAGAACATTTTTATCACCCCTAATAAAGAAACACCATATCCATTAGCAGTCACTCCCCATTTCACCCCAACCTCTTCAGTCCTAGGCAACCTCTAATCTACTTTCTGTCTCTATAGATTTGCCTATTTTAGACATTTCATAAAAACGAATCACATTGTCTGGTATTTTGATTGACTCAAGGTTGTTCTACAGTGGAGTCACCAGGAAGGGCTCCTGAAAACAATATTCTCTAATTTCTTGCATGCTGATAATAGCTTGCCTATATTCTCTGCATCTGAAAGTCAATTTTATAAAATATAAAATCCTTCTTTCTCACTCTTGCTACAGCTGCCAGAATTCCCCTTGAGTATGCCATTAAAACAAAATATCTGTTTATAATGGAAAGCAATCAGCATTCGAATATTGGGTAAGGAAGGAGTTAAGACTAACTATTCCATAAGAACCAGTGTATGTTCCTAATTGCCTCTGTGTCTGCACAGTTCATTGTTTTTCTCTGCAGTACTTCTCTGCTTTTTAGCATTTCTCTTCCACAGAACACAAGGGTTTTCCAGGGCATGAAGAAGTCCAAACTTTTCTACTTCTTTTTACATATCCAGGTTGCCTAAGCATTGTATAACAGAAAGCACGAATACATTTCAGCAGAAGCAGTCATTGTGTTTACACTCAAAATGAGTTAAGAAGATCTAAGACATGGGGAAAAAACTTCTACCACACCCCTCTTCGAATTTGCAACATTGTGTAAACTTGAAAATCAATGTATCATAGTTCTGGAACACTGGATTTAGAGGATGCTTAAAAGACATTACCCATTTATTTTAAATCAATGAAAAAATCTGAAAGTGATTAAAGGGCTTGCTCAAGGTAAAGTCAACACCCAAACAGGATTTCAGATTCCAAAATGTTCTTTCCATTCCCTAAGAGCTATTTCTTAAGTTTATTAGATGGACAACTTCAGTACAATGAATATTTCAAGAAGCCCATTTACAAATTATTTATCTAATGTCTCAAAATCTGCCAATTTCCCTACAAATATAATTTTAAGTACTGACAGGCTCAGGGTCACTACAGAAAAACTTACTTCTATTACAGGATCTCAGACAAGTAAAAAGCCCATAGCTGTAAGGAAAGGCAGAGTATTCAGGTGAGAGAATCAAGTGAGAAAAGATGCTGTTGGCTTTTTATCTTATCTATAGATAACTCAATATCGTTTTTAAAAATTTTATTTCAAAAATGTGGAAATTTCCAATACTTATATACTAATAACTAAGCTCTATTGATTCATGTCATAGTCATATAATCACAATTGTCTTGGATTTTAAAAAATAAAGCAAAATAGTTCCAGTTTTACAAATATGGTTGCTAATTACCTTGGGTTTCCATCATAAAGTGAATCTAGATTTTGATTTGAGAAGCTTCCTGAGTGTCTAATAGACTGAATGCTACCTTCTTTATAGTCACCTCCTTTATCTCTCAAACAAGATTTTCTTTTTTCCCTGGCTCATTACTGAACAGCCTTTCTCTTTCTTCTTCCTCAAACAAGCATGCATGGCTTTTGAAGTTTCTTAAGGGATATCTACTGCTGTAACAACAGGAGAAAGGCTCTCTGTTATGTTTTCCCTAATACCGTCTTTCAATTAGACCCTGTAGAAAAAAACAAAGTCACAGATTGTGCCAAGTGCCTCAGTGTTCCCAGATTTCTATGTTAGCAATGAACATAAACTTTTTTAATGAATCCATACACTTAACAAAAATAGTTCTATTGTTTTGCCTTATAAATGGTTGATGATGGAAAATGCAGATTTCCCATTCACATATATGTAGTCTTTTTTAGAATATGGAATAGTCTATACACTATTTTATATCACACCTTAGGTTGATGTGTGTGTGTGTGTGTGTGTGTGTGTGTGCGCACATGTATAACAAAAAAAGTCACTATAATTAGCCCTTGTCTTTTTACACTGCTTTTGTAATTCAAAGACTAGGGAGCTGGATGTGAGACTGTGTAAGAGCTTATGACCAATCTGTTTACTTAAGCTTTGTGTCACCTCTATCTCCCTGTGAACTGAGGATAATATTAACATCGAATAGATGCTGTTGTAAATAACCACCACCTGAAATGGAAACCTATAAATTGACTATAAACAGGGAAATTCAATTATCACTGAGTAAAGCCATTTTCTTTATTTATTTGTCAGAAAAGGAAAAAGGTGGCTTTCAAGATTCTGGAGGCTGTATTCTTGTGAGAAAAGTTTAAAAATTTAAATCTAAAGAGAGGTTAGAAAACACTGAATCCTGAGTAAGGTTAGAGGCAAAAATTTGCAAGTCTACTGAAATTTTTAATATATTTCCAATCATAAGATTATTTACTATCTAGTTCCTCATCAAAAATCTGATAAGTATCGAAAAACAAAAGGGCAGAGGAAAGATCATATACCACTGAGAAGCAAATACTATTTATATTTAAGAATTTTCTTATGTAATTATTCTGTTCTCCATAATTGAAATCATATCATACATGAAATTTTGTATTCTGCTTTATTTATGGTATTAATAATTGTCCATACCATTAAATAAATGAGCAAGAATAAATTTTAATGGCTGCACAGTATGCAATCATGTGGGCATTTCATGGTCTGTTTCATCATTCTCTTACTATTGGATATTTGAGATGATTCCTATTATTGAGTATATAAAACATATCCATTAACTGCTTTAGACATAATAAGATTATATTTTGGATTATTTCCTCTGGAAAGATTCTCTAATGTGGAATAATTGAAGCTAAATAAATATCTTTATTACGGATCTTCTTACATGCATACACTTGATAGCTTTTCAGAGCAATTACATCAAATTACATTCCCTTCAGCAGTGTCTGAGTTAATTTTTGCCCTACTCTCACCAAACTGGGTATTAATTTGATAGCAAAAAGGGGGGGGCAAGGCAGTTGAAGTGTTGGTATTTTACTTTGAGTATTTATAGAGTAAATTATTATTCTGCATCTGTGTGAATTGAAGAAAAGTGCTGGTCAAACCAGTGGAAAGTGCAATACCAAGTACCGGTGAAATGGGATTGGCAACACTTGGAAGTGTGAGAACTGCTCATTTATCTGCATACTAATTAAACTCTCAAGGTGGCACCTTGAAAAATTCCACAAAGGATGGATCCCCAGGAAAAACCCCTAGTGGAGTGCCAGGCCACTGGATGTAATCTCAGTTAAACCTTACGGGACCCCAGTTTTGAGTCTTATCTTTTGACAACAGTAGAATCAAAGGAAAACATTCTATTAAATGCTGTTCATTATAAATCTTTAATGATTATAATAAATAGATATTTTAATCATTTTTGCAGTTATTTTTATGATATATGACAATAAATCTAAGTTTCCCTTCCTCTGTTTAGTGAATACAATAGAAAAAGCAAATAGGCAACTGGATTCCAAATTTTTATTTATAGTCAGGAGAAATTTATTTAAGTGCTGTCAACATATGGTAGATTTATGGGCTATTTTTAAATTCTTTTTGGAATTCTCTAATTATATAAAAGCATTCCAATTGTATTGGTAAACCATCACAATTTATGTCTATTAATAAAGCCAAAATATTTTAGTTTCATTTGGAATGAAGTACTACACCTTTCTCCTTCCTATTTATCTATAAATATGATCAAAAAGTTGAAAATGATTCCTTTTTCTAAATTATGTATATCTACATTATTCAGTGCTCTCAGATACTGCGTCCTCAATATATGCCTTACCTATAAAGAAAAGTTGAATACATACCTTAGCCATTACAGTGTCACACTGAAATATATTTATAAATTTTATCAACATTTGGGGCTGTATCTGATACTAATTCAGAGTAAAAAGAGAGATTGATGCTAAAAAATTATATAGATTTTTTTTTGTACATATTGCCAGGTTTTTGCTTCATGCAGTCATGGGACAATGAGAAGCGTTCTATTCTACTGATGAAGGTGAGGGAATGAAAACACGAAGGAAAATAAGAATGCAACTAAAGAACTATTTGGGGGGAAAATCAAGAACTTTCTCTCTGGTTTCGGAAAATGACATGAATGTAATGAATAAATCATTTTAAACACAACTTGAATAAAAATCTGCTATAATCTCACAAGTGTTATGAATGTATCACACAATTTGGTTTTCACACCTTAATTATTTTTGTTGTTCAGGAAGTGAAAGATATTACAGGTTACAGAGGACTGCTGCTGGCTCATTATATGAAGTTTAGATGTTGAAAAGATGAGCAAGTGAGTAAGAAAAGAAGACTGTGGTACAAACCCTGGTAACTGGTTTTGGGACTACTATGTGGGTAAGGTCATCAAGCAGACAGAGCAGGATCTAATCCCAGTTCCATCACTTCCTGTATAGGTGCTCAGAGCCTCACTGCCACCACATGGAGATTACGCAACTTCTCCAGTACTGATAGTACATGGTAGACCCTCCAAAAACAGTCTTACTACCACCACCGTCCTCCTCCTCTTCTTCATCCCAAAGTTAAGAGAAAAAGCTATCATAAACTGAACTCTCAAATTCATCTAGAATGTTCTTTTCTATAAATCTTTAGTGGTGTCACTTTGATCCTGGCTCCAATTCCACCTAAAGGAGACCTTATCTTCCTACTCCTCTATCACTTTTTATCCCACAATTACCTTGGATTTTCTTCACCGCATTTATTGCTCTCTGAAAGTATCCTGTGAATTAATTTATCATATTATCTCACTAGCATGTACATTTCATGAGAGCTGGGGTTTTGTTGAATTTGCTCATTGCTGAATCCTCCAGAGACAAAAACATGGCCTGACACATTATAGATCCTCAAAATAATCACAGATGGCACATAATGTTTGCTGAATAAAGCTGTGAATCATAAGTGACTAAATGTGGGGCGACTGGGTGGCTCAGTTGTTAAGCGTCGGCCTTTGGCTCAGGCCATGATCCCAGGATCCTGGGATTGAGTCCCACGTTGGGCTCCCTGCTTGGCGGGAAGCTTGCTTCTCCCTTTCTCACTCCACCTGCTTGCGTTCCCTCTCTCACTGTCTGTCTCTCTGTCAAATAAATAAAATCTTTTAAAAAATAAAAAAAATAAGTGACTAAATGTATTAATAGCTGTGTGCCTGATGAAATGACAGAGCTTTAAGGTCCACTAAAATCCAGTTAAACTCTAGGTTAGTATTCTTCTAAGATGAGTCAAAAAGCATTAGATAGTCATAAAGATTAGCTAGCAGAAACTCAACATAAATGCTACAGTTATCTGAATTAGCAATTAAGTCTAAACTGAGTGGTAAGTGTACTTTCTAGTCAACCAGAGGAAGTCTGTGAGAGAAGATGAAAGTCAGAAGCCCGAATTTAATAATTACATACCTTGTTAGCCATAAAAATTGAGACACAAAAGTTAACAGTGATTTATAAATTATAACTGTGGCTATTATGATATCAAGAACTTAAAAAAACTATTAAAGTAAGATTAAACAAGTAAATGCCTCATCCACATGGAATTTAAGAGAAAATCGTGACCATCTATTCTGCTTATCTGGACTAACCCTGACCTTCTACCTAATGGCAAGAATGAAAAACAAAACAAAAGTGCTTAGAATAATGAGCTGTGAAAAATATTCTTGTATATTCTATGCCTATACCATTAAAGCTCTTGGATTTCCTTATTTTGCAGGACGCTGGAATTAATTGCTATTTGTACTGTTTTAGAAGAATTAGACACTCAAATTAAAATAAAGCCCAATTATTGAGTTAAAAATAAACATTATCCTCAAGCCTTACGTTTATTTTATCATCAATATAAAAGAATTTTCAGTTAAATTATAAGATGAACTGTTTGCTTTCAAATGTACAATTAATGGTAGCATACTCAGATATATCAGCAGATCTCTCTTAGAGGCACTTCATAATGTAATAGAAACGGATTCTGTTACTACAATGGTTAAACATCATATGATTTGTCAGCATTTCTAAACTGTTTTAAAGAAAAAACTTAAAAAAATGTAAACTGTAAATGTATATCATATAAAGGTAACACAAGAAAAGTTTGTAAATGAAATCTTTAGAGGACTTAAAGAAGGCACCTGCTACAAACTGAATGCTTGTGTTCCTCAAAATTCATTTATAAAGTTCTAATACCCAGTGTGATAGTACCAAGAAGTACGGACTTGGGAGATGATTAGGTCATGAGGATGGAGCCCTCATGAATGGGACTGGTCACCTTATAAAAGATACCCCCACAGAGCTCCTTCACCTCTTTTGCCATGTAAAGATACATGGAGAAGATGGCCCCCCATGAACCTGAAAATTGGATCTCACCAGACAGTAAATCTTCCAGAACCTTGATCTGGATTGCCCAGCCTCCAGAACTTGGAGAAATAAATGTTTGTTGTTGTAAACCATCTGTCTCTGGTATTCTGTTGTAGCAGCCCAAATGGACTAGGATAATAACTAAATCCCAAACTATAACAATTTCGCTAAAGCAAAGTTCTATAAATAAAATAGTTTCATATACTAGGTAAAATACAATTTTTAAAGAAAATCCAAAATATATTCACCTCACCATGATCAAATTTATTGCATTTAGCATAGATAACATTTCATCTAGTTGTAGCTTAAAAGAAACAGCTCTGCATAGGTATATAGATGTATTAAATCCAACTTATTAACTAATACATGTTGTTTATACATCTACTACCAACTATAATCATCTGTACTAACTTAAGACTCTAGATTCATGAATGTTTGTCCAACAATCTTATATTTAAATTTTATACTCTGCGATTACCTCCCTGTTTTTTCTTTAAACAGAAAACCTTTGTTCAGTACATATTTTCACACACATTTATGAATAGAATGTAAAGAGTGTCTATACCTTATCAAATTTTAAAATAAGTTAACTGATGCTTGACAGTTATCTTTAAAAGACCAACTATTACACTGTATTTTTTCTTTTTTTCTTTTTTTTTTTTACACTATTTTTTCAATTACAATGTATTACACAGTTAGCCATGTAGGTAGATTCTGGCAAATCTCTCCTTACCCACTTAGTCTGATGTTATCCTGAATCATGACATCACTCAAAACTCCTTCATTCTTAAAATCTCTTATTCAGACATCCCACTATGTAGCCTTTACTTCCAGAGCTTCCAGTCACCTGTAAATTACTGCTACTCCTCCTATATTACTTCAACTAAGCTTCAGGCAATTTAACCAGTCCCTTTTCATCCATCAATCACCTGCAGTTCTTCATACTGTTTTATACTTGTTTTGGATATTGTAGTCTGTAATTGCAATAAGATTTTTGCCAATACCCCCAAACCCATGCATTTCTTTGTCTCTGTTACACCCAGCTAGCAAAACCCAACTAAAACCAATCACTTACCTTCTGCATACTTGCATATGAACTGCTGAGCAACAGACCTGACCTGGGAGGCTGATACCACCCAGAAACTCTACCATGTTTTTCTAGTTAACCCTCTCTAGAATGACAATTCCATATTACATACACTCATTTCAATGTCTGTTTTCTCTCCGAGTCTAGGCAGATATACTTCCCTCCTATTTCTTTGTATAGCTAACAGGGGCCGTAG
The DNA here is from genome assembly GCA_004023965.1 of Spilogale gracilis. Taxonomy (NCBI): domain Eukaryota; kingdom Metazoa; phylum Chordata; class Mammalia; order Carnivora; family Mephitidae; genus Spilogale; species Spilogale gracilis. The sequence goes on from PITA01001579.1 coordinate 83,978, forward strand.
ATGATAATTATTTCATATCTGTACCACCAAATCTATGAAGTCATTGACATATGCCAAGTTTTTCCTCTACTCTCATTCTGCAGTGGAGGAAGGACCCCTTCCTGAAGTCGTCTGTCCTCTGAATCCCATCTTCCTCTACCTTCTTAAAGACCTCTCCTCTTCAATCAAAACCAATTTTGATTCTGTGCTATTACTCTACCAAAAGTATTCTTGGTAAAGTCACCTATGACCTCTATATTGCAATGTCCCAAAGATATATTTCTGTCCTTATAACAACTCGCCCTAGCAGAAGGCTTTCACACAGCTGAATACTTCTTCATTTTTCTAAATAGTATTTTTTTTTTCTTGGCTAATCACATACTGGTTTTCCTCCTACTTCTGGGACCACCACATCTCAGTCTCTTTTTCTAGTGTCCTCTTCTCACTAACACTTACATGTTAAGGCCCTCTTTTCTCAAGTCTGGTATATGCCACGGGCAACCCTATTCCCTTCCATTCCTTCAGTTGTCATTTAGCTGTAGATGACTCAGGAGTTCAGGCTAGAGCCTACCACATCTATTGTCTATGTTTGACATCCCTAATGTCTAGCTGTTACTTGGTATCTTGTTCCTAGAATGCTCGAGTTTGAGGCCCAGCTCTGCCACTTTCATGCTTTTGGATGCTTAATAATCTTCTGTTTCTTCCTCCATAAAATGAGGATAAAAATACCTATTCTTATTTTATAGGGTTGTTTTGAAATCTAAATGAATTAATATTTGTCAGCGGAGACTGTTTTTCCTTTTTTCCTGCAGCACCAAGTGCATTGCCTCAAAGCAGATATTCCATAAACATCTGCTGATGCACTAAACAAGGGAACTTACCAGATGGCAAATTACCACAATTCTCAGGAATTTTCTACTAGCCCTATTACACTTTAAATTCCTCGCTATAGCTACCTCTTGGTATCCTTCTGAAGGACACCGCAATTTCAAAGAAAAAGAACACAGAGGAATATTCCTAGAAAAATATAACTTGTTTAAACACACACACACACACACACACACACACACACACACACACATCTACTATTAGAAATCGATGTCAATAGGATTCAGGCAGTAAAAAATGATTTGGAACATTGGTTTTAACAGACATTGTGAATTATGAAATGATTCAACATAAACCTAAATATATTACCTCATCTCTCTCATTAGACTTTTGCAAAACAAGAAATGACTGGCCTGGGGAACACTTAAATCAAAGAGAAAGTGGGTGAAGGAGAAGCACTGGGTCCTCAATGTCTGATCAGCACAGCCCGGTGCTGCCAAAAAGCAATGATTAACTCCCACATCAGATGACAGCAACGGTGGTGCCAGTATTCCTTTTGCATAGGGTGGTTACCGTCCCGTCAACTTTACTGTTTACGTTTTGGAAAGTTAGGGAAGAAGTCTAGAATAGAAGATATTTCTTGGAGAAGCAGATCTTAGTAGACAAGTGCTGAAGGAGTAACCTTTGACTTGAAAGTTACTGAACTAGTATTTCTATTCTGAGATACAACATTCCACTTACTGCCTTGGTGCCATAAGGAGGAAGTCTTTCCTAGTGGTACAGACAGATTCCAGTTTGGAGATCCTTGGAAAATTTCCTCTTTCCTCCCAAATTCCTATCTCCCACTACACCTGATGGTTGGGAAAGCTATACATTTTAAACCATCAGTGGCCACTGTGGCAGTCTTTAACAATGTCCACTAAATGTTCCTCCCAGGGATATGGTGGTACAATGCATCCCCTCCCCCAACCTCTTAAGTTACAGTGGCCACATGACTTTCTCTGGTCAATGAGATGTGGAATGAAGTAACTGGTGTCTTTCCAACATATGCATTATAAGACAGTGTGCATTTACTAGATTCTCTTTTGCCACCCCCACCGTCCAACTCCCTGATTCCCATCATGGAAATGATTCAGACAGGAGCTGCTTCATCAGCTGGTCTCTGGACAGACGACAAGGAGAAGCAGTCATGGGCAGAGCAAGTGGAATGGGCAGAACATACAGAATGTACAAAATATTTTATCTTAAATCACTAAGATTTTGAGGTTGTCCTAAACTAGGTCTACACTTACCAATATGAATTTATAATTTGCTTACTATGTGCAAGGCACTGTGGTAAACTAAAAGGGATATAAATATTTCATTAAGAAACAAGTTAGGGGTGCCTGGCTGGCTCAGTTGGTAGAACATGCAACTTTTTTTTTCTTTTTTTTTTTGGAGCATGCAACTCTTGATCTTGGGGATGTGAGTTCAAGTGCCACACTGGAGGCAGAGTTTACTTTAAAAAAAAAAAGAAAGAAACAAGTTAATTTTCTGACTTTCCCTTTCCTTTGGGAGCCACGCACTCTTGTTTGGTTTATAATCAGAGAGAAATCAGACCAGCTTCTGCCATTTATACATTAGCATGAAAAAGTTTTAGAGCTGGAATTATTAGCAAACTGTAGAATTGCTTTTCTGAACCACAGAGATAAGTTCTTTGAGCTGATAAAACTTCTATGTTTTTGAAAACAATTACAAATACAGGATAGATTTTTATAAATAGAGAAATATATGTAGCAAACCTGAGTTAAGAAGTGATATGATTTTAATAATTCATTCTAGGTCAAAAAAAGTAGTCATTTCATTTGACTAAAATATATATTATTTATAATCAATCCCATATACTCCTAGATCTCTTTTAAAGTACAAATTAAACTTCTAATCATATATTCAGTGAGAGACAGCTGAAACTCATTAAGCATGGAAATTTAATAAGCAAAATTACTATAATCTAGTATGACTTTGAATCTTTTTAAGTGAAAATAATTTTTCAGTGTATCATATTCCTTTCTTTTATAAAAATTTCAATAATAAATTCTAAATAGTAAATTTAATACCTAAAGTATATATAAGGATCAATCTAAACTTCTAAGAAATCATAGGGTCAAACACATCAGTACAAAATAACATATGGAGACAGTCAATACCATTTAGTAAATATGATTAAAATTGTTCTTTTTCAGGAAAGTAGCGTAAGTGTACCATTAAATGGCTAAGAAAGTTTTAGCTGAATAGCTTCCTCAAACTAAGCAAATATACATTGTATAATCCCTTTCTCATTTACCTTTTATAATTTCTTCTTAGATTTACAATTTCACAAAATGCTCTAATGTCAATTCTTTTTTTTTTTTTTTTTTTTTTTTTTTTTTTTTTTTTTTTTCTAATGTCAATTCTATTTAAAAAGTCCACTATAGGGGTGTCCGGTTGGCTCAGTCTGTTGAGTCTCAGTCATAAAATCAGAGCCTGATGTTGGGCATGGAGCCTGCTTAAGATATTCATTCTCTCTCTCTCTTTCTCTCTCTCTCTCTGTCTCTCTCTCTCTCTCTCTCCCCCCCCTTTGCCCCTCCCTCCCTCCCTCAAAAGAAAAAAAAGGTGCACTATAAATGACCAATAATATTTGGTAATTAATTAAATTTTGATATTGTCTCTAGCTCTCTGGTTTTCAAACCTTTCTCTTTCACAGAACCAGCATTTATAGAATAGAGTAAAAAAAGTAAGATACTCTTTTTTTTAGTTTTTTTTTTTTAGGGGTTAGTGGGAGGGGTTGAAGTAGGGAGTGGGGTGGAGCTGTAAGGAGCTTACATGGGGGATTAGAGATTGTGCATATTTTTAGTCACTTTATTATATATTTTTTTTGTCTCTGAACCCTACCTCAATCTTCCAGGCCGTTCGCTTATTTGTGTTATTAATGCACAGATTTTGCTTTAAAAGGTAGGAGACTTTTCTTCTAGGGGTTTTATAAAACAAAGGTCACAGAAAACCCCATAAAGGTTTAGTCACAAATATTTACTAAATATTTTCTGGCGCTAGGCACACAGTGCTAAGCAAAGGGCTATAAAAACAGCAGAAACTAAAGCCTTATTTTTGAGTTGTACAGATTCTCCTAGGGAAACGGGTGATGAAGAAGTAACAAGGTGGGAAACAAAGCCTCCTAATAGCATATGCAGAAAATGCAGGGAAGGAAGTCCCTGGCTCTTCCATTCAGGAGAGGAGCTGGCCTGAGCAAACAGTCAGGGAGGGTGGGTGATATCTAGGTTGGGGGAGGTAGAAGGAGCAGGTGAAAGCCATTCTAGGGAGAGCAAATGTGGATTAAAAACTGCACAGACATGCTTGGAGAATTTTAGGGGAAAAAATGCACACTGTCGTTAGAAAGAAGTTGCGTGAGAGGCCTAAGGAACAAAACCAAAAAAAGGTAAGCTAAGTCTGGGCTATACAGGCTTTCTTTGTAGGCCAAATCAAAAAGGCTCAATTTATAAAGGCACAGGAGGACCAGTGGAGGTTGGCAAGAAGGGCTATGTGGCACAATTACAGGACTATTTGGGGTTAAGGTGCAGAACTGGCTGAAGGGCTAAGATGCTGGAGACATGGTCGGGTCATGTGGATATCCTTAAGTCAGTTTTCTGCCTTCTCCTGCTATCACAGTGAAAACAAAACTAACAAACCAAAAACAAACTTTTCTTATGGGTTTGTCCAAGTTTCCCACTTTGGGTTTATGAGAGTTACATTTGCTCACCCGAAACTAAAATCCACAGGGCAGGAATCTGAGATGTTTTATTCTCGGGTATGTCTCAGGGCAAAGAACACTGTGCAGCACGTGGCCAGAATGCATCACTGAAGAACAACTTCTCTCAGGTTGTGACTCACTCTTGTCTGCACAGCTGTCTAATCTCACCACCATGTCAGTGTCCTGCTCTGCCCCCCCCCACCCCTCCACACCCATGGGAGCTTTCCTACTGATGGAGCCCCTTTCACCACCTCATCCAACATGGTTCTTCCCCAGACAATTATTCTCAGTAAGAATACTGATGTCTGGGTGGTTCAGTCAGTTAAGCTTCTGGCTCTTGATTTTTGACTCAGGTCATGATCTCAGGGTCTTGATAATGAGCCCCTCACTGGACTCTGCACTAAGCAGGGAGTCTGCTTGAGATTCTTTTTCTTCTTGTCTCCGGCCCTCCCTCTCTAAAAAAAGAGAATATTGATGAAAAGGAGAGAGAAAAAGCTTTGTAAACCCAGTCCGTTCTCATTTTACAATGCATTTAATGTTCTTAATTTTTATTATTTCCCTTTCTTCTTGATTCTTTTCTCAGTTAACCATATGGTAATATTTTCATGATATAGACATTTAAAATGTTGTACTTCTTTAAGAAAAACATGGGCTACTTTCCACAGAATTTAAAGGGATGCTTATATTTTAGTTGTTTGTTGAGTAGTATATCTTAATATTATAGATTCACTCCCTGATCCAGTTATTTAAGAGATTATTTTAAAAATTTCAAGTAGTTTCACCATTTTAAGTATGTGTATCATTTATGCCCAGTGTTGTATTTTGATTGTGGCATTATAAATAAGTTTTATTAAAAAATTTTAATGCCTATAACATACGATAAATATTGATCAAGAATTTGGTTACCTAATTTTTCTATTTCATTATGCCATAATTTCAAGCCTCCTTTTTAATTGCAGTGCTCAAATCTGTCATTTATATATTGTATAGGCTTAATTTTTTAAAAGATATTATTTTCTATTTTGGAGAGAGAGAGAGAGAAAGCATGAACGGGGGAGGAGCAGGAGGGGGAGAGTATCTCAAAAGCAGACTCCACACTGAGCACAGAGGCTGAGATGGGGCTTCATCCCACAACCCTGAGGTCATGACCTGAGCCCAAGTCAAGAGTCATATGCTTAACTAAACCACCCAGGCATCCCTAGGTTTAATATACTTTGTTCTTAGGGTACTATGATTATGTTGTTTAATCTGTATGCCTGTGTGTGTGTGTGTGTGTGTGTATAATTATGCCCTCTATTAGTATCTTTGCTTCCTGGATTCAAATCAACTTTATTAGAGACCATAATTAAAATACTAGTCAGAGAGGAGGATAAATCTGAGCTGGATTTTTATAGACAGGATTTGGGAAGAGGAGTATTAATGTATTTCTGGTGGATCTGTTTTTTTTTTTTCCCCCTGTTCATACAAGATATCTCTATATTTTATGGAAAATTTAGTATGTATAAAGGTGACATTATTTGTGGGTAATTTTATGTTTCTTACTGTTCACAAAAAAGGAAAACCAAATTAATATTAATTCTCTCCCCTTTTTTGCTCTGGCTGCTAGGAAACCCAAAAGACAAATTTCTGCCCAAAGCCTACTTGGTTATACCAGCTGTTTGTTAATCTTACCTGTGATTTTAATATTCTTTGGTTTTATCAGTCAAGAAAGACAGATACCATACGATTTCATTCATATGTGGAATTTAAGAAACAAACAAAAAAAAAAGGAAAAAAAAAAGAGATAAAGAAAACAAGAAACAGACTCTTACTTAGAGGGAACAAAGTGATGGTTACCAGAGGGGAGAATGGGTGGGGGATGGGTGAATTAAATGATGGGGGTGAAGAAGTGCACTTGTCACATTGAACACAGACTGATGTACAGGACTGCTCAATTACTATACTGTGCACCTGAAACTAATATGGAATATGTATGTTAACTAACTGGAATTAAAATAAAAACTTAAATTAAAAAAATAAAAAAAAATTATTATTTGTTTTCAATAGCTCTGCATTATGCACATTTCTTGTAAGTCGCTTTAATTTCTTTGCAGAACAAGGCAGGAGACAGATGGATGGTCTAGAAGATGACTTTATCTTCATGGACTGTGGCAGACACAGTGTGAAAGGGAACCCCATCAATGCATCCTGATTTTCTAAGGGATTTCTAAAGACTTTTATAATTATTCATCACTAAATATACTCTATAAAATTGATGACTAGCCCCCTAATAACCTAAATATCAGAATCCTATTATGATAAAACAGTAAATCTTTCCACCAATAAACTCACATTCTCCATCTTATTTCTCTCTTCCCCACTCCATAATCCTACCCCCTTCCCGTAAGTTTTCTCCCTTAATATTCCTAAATTTAGTGGCATTAGCTACTCCTCTTTGCAGGAAGCCATTTAGCAATCTTTTGTACTGATGTACGGAGCAATGGATTTCTTTTGGTGAATGTGGGGAAAAATACTTTTGCTCACTTTGAAATGAAAGACATCCTGGCAGAATAAATTGATCTAATATAAGAATCCATGATGTGTGTTTCCCCAGTACTAGATTAGATGTCTTTGTTACCTTTTTTTCATTGAAAGCTAGTTCTTCCATTGTTTTAGCATCCAGAAGTTGGTGTTTTATTTTTCTAGTTCACATACAGAAAACATACTAGCCCAATGTCTCCTCTGAGGAGTAAATAGCATAGTAGTTCTAAACATTCTCTCTTAATTTACAGAATAGAGTAGTTTTGTAAATCAGGAAAAGTGTTTTCAAGCATATCGTTACGTTATCAGTTTCCATACGGCTTGTTGGTTTCCGCTGACACCCTTACTCACCATAGTGATATTGTGTCTTTTTTTTTTTTTTTTTTTTGGCTTCCAGACATTTATTCTTCCACCCTTCTAATAAGGCCTCAATCTCCTGTTCAGGAATTATCTATACCCAGTGTTCAAAGGATACTAAATTCAAATCCTATAGAAGACTTCTATCATGTCCGCTCTTTCTTTCCTCAAGATCCTTAAGGGGCCACATGTAAAGCAAACTGCCAATTGATCTCTTTCTCCCGGGCCTTTGTGTCTTGACAAGGGTAGAAGAAAATTGGGCATGTTTATTAACTCTACGATGCCCAGAGGGATTACTGAGCCACAGAGATTCTCTGTGGCCATGAGACTTACTTATAACTTGTTTTTCAACCCTCACTAGGAGGCGGTGGCGTCACTATCTCCTGTTAAATTCACTTTCTGCTCAATAAAGTCGTTGGTCTACTGTAAAACAAATAATATGTGGTATATTCATACATGCTACTTTGCACATATATCATTTTCTCTTGTAAAGTTTTGTTTTGCATTTGCCAATTTTCAGTATCATTTTTGCTTAGGTTACTCTTATTCTACAGAGGGTTTTTGCAAAATTTGTTCTGGGAAACAGTATTTGTAACTCAGGATTAGCAAATGTTACATTTAAAAAAAGGAGGAAGGTTACAGTTAAGGAAGTATGTTAAACACAGGGATAAATAAAATTCAACTAGTTTCTTTTTCTGTACATTACATTGTGAATTTCTGAGACAGAATATAAGATGTAGCTTTTTCTGAACTTATTTTTAGTATGTATATAGATACAGACTTACCCTGACATATCTAAAGAAACCAGTACTCTATAGAACATATTTTGGGTAATGATGTTCTAGATGCTGCTATTTACTGTCTCCAATGAGGACTTCAGTTTCCCTTGAGTTTGTAATAGAGCAATACTACCTCTTTTATTTCTATTTAATACTGATCATTCCTATGTAGTGTTCATCTTATCTCTATCCTAACTGTTTTTAATTCTTGTGATTGTTTGCATTTCTTATACAGACTGGAAATCTTGTGACTGACTGTTTTTAATGGAACTACCAAATGTTTTAAATGAGCTAGGGTGTTTTAGAATGAATACATCCCTACAGTCAAACTACTTATCAACGGGTATGTTATGTTACCGTTGTAATTTTGGTAAGGTTTACAGTTCCACTGGCATTCCTGATTACTACTGAGTGTTTCTATTCCTGAAGAATGTTAATACAAACCAGTGGTACTTCCTCTTCTGTTTTTGCAATATAAATTTCAAAATTTTGAGCTTATATCAATGGGGGCTATCTAGTTCTGATGGTGATTTATATGACGTTCTCAAAATATTCCTGAGACTCAGCAATGAAATGAGAATGTCAAATTACACTGATTTAGTAGTCCCTCTATAAGATAATCTAGGAAGATGAATTTGCCTAGACTATTTTAGTAAATACCTTGATTTACATAAAAATGTATAGTATAGAACTTCATCAACAATCTGAAACCAAAGTAATTCATAATTTGGCTACGTTGATGTTCTTTCTATTAATGAAAGCTCAATTTTTTCCCCATTTGGATATGGTGATAAATAGCTCAAGTACAGAATTGAGATAAAATAGTTTTTCTTGACCACATTCCTGATAGCCAACTCCCCTGAGTTCACTGGTCAGAAATTGTCAGTGATGAGGTAGCTGAGAGGAAAAAAGACGAAATGATAAGAAAACAGACTAGTACTAACCACTTCTTACCCAGCAATCCCATATAAGAGAATATATATTTATCAACTGATTATAGCTACCTCATCCAAAATATAGGAATACTGGAAAAAACCTAACTACCCAACATTTAGGGATGGGTTATGCAAAAACTATGCTAAGTAGATGAAACCTTATGAACTAAAAGTATATTCTATAGAAACAGAAAGTTATGTAAGAATGGAAATACCTTAAGTAATTTTTATAAAATTACAATATAGAAAATCTAGATGTAATAAAAACTATGTTTTCTATGGGAATAAGGACAAAGAAAATACACTAAAAGAATAACTATTTTCAATGGAGATGTTCTTTGTGGTACTTTGTTTACAAAAGTTAGCTAAATATGGAATAAAAAATTACCTTTACAACATCTGACCCAAATAATTTTATCTATAGGCAAAATATCTGTGGGTATATTTATATAGTTTATATAAAACCATAAATATCACGGGCTTATATGTAAACCCACAGATATGTTTAATTAGGGTACCTTTTCACTTGTAATGGATCTATATAAATTTAAGACACCATTACAAGTGAAAAAATACCCTAATTAAACACGATGCATATTTAAAAGAAATGCTATTTGTTCTTCTTTGTATGTTCTTCTTTGGATGCAGTTCTTATTTCCTCCAAATTATCTCACTTCCACATAAATGTTGAAGCAAGTTAAAACCAAGTTCATCCTAAGTATATCACCTCAAAAAGAATGAGAATGCCAGGTACTGGATACTCAAAGACAAATATTCTAACAGCAGAAACTTGCTATAACTAAAATAGCATTAATTTTCAGTATAACTTTTTAAAAATACAGATTTCCTGGCTCAAGACTTGGAACATCCTAAACCAAACTGAACAAATGAAGTTCAAGGAAGAAGAGAAAAAATGTGCCAGAAAGTCTCTTTACCCTGGCTGAGAAGGTGACAGAGTCCCCTAATGAAGAAAAGAATGTAACACTTAAACAGGACAGATATAGAGGAATATAGAGTCATTTATATACTTTGAAAATATCTATGGTAGAACAAAATCTAAGGACAGAGAGAACATTCAGGTTGTGCAGGCTGTTTTGTTATGGCTAGGAAAAGTACCCAGGAGACAGGAACAAAGTAAAGCAGCTTTTCTCATTAAACATTTATTGCTCTGCTTAAATCTGTTTTGAAGGAGCATAGAAATACATGAAATAGTACACTAGGTAAGATCCACTCTTCCCCCAACCAGAATGCTGAGGCTCACACAAATCTGACTGACATGCAATTGAAATATGTGACTGTTTTTCCTTGACATCAGCTTTTAATACTGTCAACATTAAAGGTGAAGTCCGTTCCAACAACTCTTAGTGGACACTTAGGATATTTATAAAATTGTCCAAAACCTTTCAAGAAAATAGCATCTGTGCTCTTTATAAACATGATACAAAAATTCTTTCTTAATCTATCAATAAAAGGCAGATAAATTAAAAATTCCTGCTTTCCTCTGAGCAGATAATTAATTAAGCCTCACTCTAGGAAGAGCTCCAAAGCACTTTACACAGGGACATTGGCCTACAGGACTTCTCACTGGAAGCCTGAGTACCTCACTTACCCAACCCCTACTGTAATTTTCAGATCTCACTTGTCAAATTTTCTCCACCTTGAAAAAGGTTTTTATTAAGCCAACATTATGCTAACATTAAAATAATTTTTAAGGAAAAAAAATTCATCCACAAGTCTGCCACTGCACTAAACCTCTTTAATTTGTCCACAGGCATGTCTAGTTTATAGTTGTGATCACATCACACCTACCAGAACAGAGCCAGGTTTTTTAAAAGGCACTGCTTACCATATCCTCAGAACTTTCCCAGTGTGCTCGTATATTAATAAGTACATATTATACGAAATGCAGTGTATGTTAGAGGCCCAGCAAAATATGAGAACAGATACTACAAACAGCAAATTTTACCAGTAAAACGTAACTTTATAGTTTCACCTTACCTCTTCTCCAGACAGATAGTAGGCAGAGAGCAGTCCCCCAACAAAGCGTATATTTACTTCAAAAACAGAGACCTCGGCATTCTGTGGAAACAAAATAAAGGAGGTTCATACATAAATGATAGTACACAATTGAGAAAATTACCATTACGATAAAGTAGACTAAATATTTAAATTTCGCTTGCTCTTATATGCTTGCCCAGAGCGATTTATACACAAAAGAAAAAGTTCTTTTAACAGTGTCAAAATACATGTAAATAGATGAAATAATTTTGACTCTTAAAATAACAATTATAAAATATTTATAAAATGATTTCAACGACAAGATATAGTACTTAGTATTCTCTGTTTGTGTGGATGCCACAGGGCCTGGACATTTTATTTTTCTATTCTGTGTTCTCCTTCCATTTTATTCATTTGCCTGCTTTTTCTTCCTGAAAGGCCATTCAGACTCTTTGTACTTCGGCTGGTGGTTGAACATGATTCTAGCATTCTTCTCACATCATGATAAAGCAGCACAGCTAAAACGCAAATAGAATTTGAAGCTGGAGGGACCTGGGTTCCAGGTGCCTGTTCCCAAATTCCCGCCTGTGGCCTAGGATGGTCACACTTTCTGAGAGGAAATTTCATCCGCATAAAGGAGTTTGCTTTTATTATTCACAGTGTATGAGATCGTGTGCTAATCTCTTTATACAGACTATGTCCTTTAATCCTTGCACCAACCCTGTGAAATAATTACTGGTCTTTTTATTATTTTTTTAAGATTTATTTATTTGACAGAGAGAGGGGCGGAGGAGGGAGAAACCACAAGCAGGGGGAGTGGCAGGTGGGCAGGCAGAGAGAGAGGGAGAAGTAGGCTCCCAGCCAAGCAAGAAGCCCGATGTGGGACTCAACCCCAGGACCCTGAGATCATGACCTGAGACAAAGGCAGATGCTTAACCCACTGAGCCACCCGGGTGCCCCAATAATTACTAGTCTTATGTTCATTACACAAATGGAGAAACTGAGACAGCAGTTACTGTAATATCAGACAACTAACAAGTGGTTGAAGGAGAATTTGACTGGAGTACTCTGATTCCTGATCCACGGCTCTCCTATCCTGACTTCTAAATCACCTCATGTTATAATGCACCAAGTCTCTTCATTAATGGTCATATAACTGTGGCATATAATTAGTAACTACTATCACTACTTGTATTATTATAAAATAATACTTGACATGCTGTTACTAGAAAATTTAACACAGCTAACCTACCATAGGTGTATGATACACGTCAATCCGTAGTAGCTTCCTTTCCTGTTGTATTGCCTACTGAGTAGTTGTTCACTTTTGCATAAGGTCAAACCATTCACTGGTAATCATACAGGCTAACAGCAAACTATACTATGTGGAGTCAATATCTGACAGATGAGCTTAGTGAAAATCATCCAAGATATTATTCCCTTTAACAAATATTTATCAAGCACTGTCAGGCACTGCTTAGGGACATGGTAATGAAAACTGATAGGATCCTCTAACTTATGGAATCTGTACTTTAGTGGGAGGAAACAATTGTGGAAAAGAAAAGTGGACATATATTTTTATTTAATTCCCACATGCTCTCTATAAGGATCTAGCAATTAAGGCTAGACAACTGCTTAGATTAAAATTTTTTTCAAAAAATTTCCTGCAAAAGGAAGATTATGAAAACAACTCAGGAAGCAGACTTACAGGGCACCTGGGTTACTCAGTCTGTTAAATGACTAATTCATATTTTTGGCTCAGGCCATGATCTTCAGAGTCCTGGGATCGAGCGACCTCAAGCTGTGAGGATTCCCTCCTTCTCCCTCTGCCTCTCACCTCTCTCTCTTAAATAAATAAATAAATCTTAAAAAAAAAAAAAAGGCAAGAGAATTACTAGGCGAGAGTTAAACAAAAGCATCATAATATAGGACTCTTTCGTGAGTTGTTTAACAGAATTTCATAATTTGCAACATGTACCTGATAAATTTGACTATACAGGTTTAATTTATCAATGAGGTGAATCATTCTGAATGAGAATTGTATAAATATTGGTAAAAGGTTTTATATCCCACAAGATTATTGATAAGGAAAAAGGAAGGGAATTCATTAATTTATTTTAGTTCACACAACTATATTTCTTATGTCTAAAGGTAACAATGTTTTAAAATAAAATCTAATGAATTTAAACCCTCAAATCATAGCATTCTATTTTTACTTGTTTTTCAGCTTGTTTGTTTTAAAAACTTTATTTATTTATTTGAGAGAAAGAGGGAGAATAAGAGTACAAGTGGGGGGAATAGCAGACAGAGAGGGAGAAGCAGGCTTCCTGCCAAAGCAGGGCTCAATCCCAGGACCCTGGGATCATGACCTCAGCTGAAGCCAGCCACTCAACTGACCGAGCCACCCAAGCACCCCTGTTTTTCAGTTTTTAAACCTGAGAACAGTGTGTCACATTTCTTCCTACTAAAAGCCTGTGAAAGTAATTTTATATTCTGATTCTGGCTATGGGTTCATTAGATATGCATTCTCTTCCTCCTACAAAAATTTCAAATAATCAGGACTTTTATATAGACAGCTGATAAAAAGTATTGCAGGGTAGAAGACTAAGCCATGTCAAATACCATCAAGAATATATCTTCAGCTAGACATCAATCACCTACTGGGTACAGTCATTCAACCAGTTATTGATCCAGCAATGTATTCTGGAACCTAAACTCTCTTTATCTTGCTCTGTAAAATACTGAGAAATGACCTTGCAAAGTACCATGCTCAAGGTGGCTTTGCCTTTTGAATTTCATGGAACTAACAGTCTAGTGAGCCTGTCCAAGAAGCAAATCTGGCTTCTTAGTGAATCCATGCAGCTTTCCAGTGATGGCTGTGTCCTTGTCTTTAAAAGTCTTGCTCAGGAATGTCACATCACCATTAGTAGTACTCAAGAATCATCATATTTTCCTCCTTTTGAAAATTGGAATGTTAGAATTCCCATTATTTTACTTCTTTTCATCAAAGTTAAATCTTCTTTAATTTAAAAAACTTTAAAAAACATTTTTTATTATGTTATGTCACCATACAGTACATCATTAGTTTTTGAGGTAGTGTTCCATGATTCATTTGTTTCTGTATAACACCCTGTGCTCCATGCAATACGTGCCCTCCTTAATACCCATCACCGGGCTAACCCATCCTCCCACCCCCTCCCTTCTAAAACCCTCAGTTTGTTTCCTGCAGTTCTTAGTCTCTCATGGTTCATCTCCCACTCCAATTTCTCCCTCTTCATTTTCCCCTTTCTTTTCCTAATATCCTCCATGCTATTCCTTATGTTCCACAAATAAGTGAAACCATATAATAATTGACTTTCTCTGCTTGACTTATTTCACTTAGCATCATCAAAGTTAATTCTAAATTATTTTGAAACCTTAATTTGAGAGATCTTTTACCATTCTGGGCTCTATTATGCTATAGATCAGAAAACAGATTTAGACACTTTGGTCACTCTTTACAGATTCTTAGATGAAAAGAACTAAGAACATAAAAATTATCCCTATCCCACCATAGCAAATTGGTTTCCTATATTGGAAACAGCAGACCATAAAAACACTCCCTAGAGTCAGAAAGAAGTGGAACGAAGGCTACTTCTAGAACTAGCTGAGTGTTAGATCCCAGGAAAGTCACTTACTCTCTTTGAGTCTCTGTTTTCTCATTTGTAAAAAGGGACAAGGCATTCTTTACAACGCACTATGAATCTGTGAATATAAACCTGTGCCTGGCTCGTGGTGGAAAGCGCTCAGTGGAGAGCTGCCACCATTAGCCATGACACAGTAACTCAGCCTCAATAAAATAAGGCCTAGCTTTATTCCCACAGGGGTTACTGGAAAGTCAGAAACTCCACAATCCTAATATTCTAAATTCTACAATGCAAACTGACACATCTGCTCTGGCCCTCACAGGAATCCTATTTCTCAATGGCTAAAAATCTTTTTTTGAAATATAGTATCCTGACCAAACTTCCTTTTGGTTTTGATCTACTTTATAGGATATCTGGATTTTCAAAAGGAAATTTCTACAATCAGGGTTTTAGGCTATTTTTACACATTTCTGATTATGATTTCCGTTAAAATAATCTTATTAAATCTAAAGTGAATATATTCATCCCATCAATATTCATGCAGTGTATTCTAAGATATTCAGGAAATTTCCAGTAACTGAGCCTAAAGACAGAGAGGGGTTAGGGCAGGGAGAGGAGAGTATGTTAAGAAGGGGAGCCCCAAACAGTTTGGACCACTAAAATCTTCTATGATTTTTTTCTAACAGTTAATGTGAATTTTGCAGACTCCTTAATCTTATGTTTATTTTATTTTATTTTATTTTATTTTATTTTTAAAAATTTTATTTATTTGACAGAGAGAAATACAGTCAGAGAGGGAACACAAGCAGGGGGAGTGAGAGAGGGAGAAGCAGGCTTCCTGCCGAGCAGGGAGCCCGATGTGGGACTCGATCCCGGGTCTCCAAGATCATGACCTGAGCCGAAGGCAGTCGCTCAACCAACTGAGCCACCCAGGCGCCCCTTATGTTTATTTTAAAATAAAATTTCCTTCCTTAAATCTGTTCCTTAAAACACTGCAAGAAAATGCTCTATGTATTCTATGGCTAGTCCACTGTCATATGTGAGTGCCAGTTTGAGAAGAAGATCCAGGATTTTGGCTAAATTTCATACACCTATTCGTTAATATCACAATTGATAAACAAGTGGAAGTTGGAAATTTTGGCTGAAGGCTTAACCAGAAAAAAATGTGGAATGGAGAAACTGCTCTTTCATTTTGACTTTCTGTTACCAACAGTCTTTAAATCGAAGGACATACCTAACCACATTCATATATAAATTAAATGAAATATATGGTATAAATAAGATCACATCTAGAATCCAGAAGTATGATAAATCATGGAAAAATCAGGTCTCAGTACTAATCTTATACTGTCTTGGCTGTCTTTAATTTATAATTTCTGTAAGTTTATCTCTGCATATTTCTGGCCTCTGGTTCACTACACATAAGTGAATTATGAAATAAACTGCTAAAGATGGCTAAAATGGACCAAAGAGTTTAATTCAATAAACCATTTTATATGTCTCCTTCTCCCATTCCTTAACATTATGCTCCATATCTCTATTGGGAAAGCTTCTTTGAGTCAATGGATTTGATATGATTTATGAGCACAAAGAACCTAACTCTCTCTGGGCAAAAGGGAAAGTGAACACTTCAAAATTCTTCTTTCAAAACGAATGCCTAAAGACTTTCTCCCACTAGACAAGACAGCATTTTAAACAACTCAGAAAATTTTATTAAGTATTCATCAGGTATTTTTTCTAGGCAATTTATTCACCAAAATTTTCTGTAAAATGATAGGTTTTCATAGATCTCAGAAAGTGAAATAATGGGGCTGACCCTTAGAATAACAAGTTTAGTTTATAGCAGAGCTATAGCCATAGTTTTCTTTTGATGGAGCATCTACAGAGGCATAAATTTCCCTGAAGAACTTTTATGTTATTTTTTTGCACAAGACTTAACAATTATTTAGAATCAAACTTACACCAAGTTTAAGGAATTCTTACTTCTTATGATTCCACAGGGCATGACAGATCTGATTGCACTGAACTGAAAAAGACTTCTTGGAAAAGGACTTTTATTTTCAAAAATATTTTAATAATATTCTGAGTATTTAGTCCCAATTCTTAGACCTCTGCTTTTTTTTTAAAGGATAATTATCTGATCCCTCAAATCAGACACTTTGCTAGCTATTCCTCCAAACTCCCTGACAGTTTTCTACCCAATGACTGTAAGCGAGACTCAAGCAAGTATTAATAACTGCACTACAACAGTGCAGTAATAATGTTTAATAATAACTGCTCTGCCACTAACATACGTGATTCTATTTATTTATTTGAGATAGAGTGAGTAGGAGGAAGGGGGAGAGAGAATCTGAAACAAACTCCAAGCTGAGCCCAGAGCCCAATGCGAGGTTTTGATCCCACAACTGTAAGATCATGACCTAAGTTGAAACAAAGATCCGAGGATGCTTAACTGACTGAGCCATGTAGGCATCCCAAGATGAGATTTTTCAAAGTCATTGATTAAGAGTGGTTAACGGCTATATATATATACACCCGAATTTATAAACAATATTTCAAAGTGCATGTTGTATCAATATTTCAAGTTTACTTTTAATAAAGTATAAACTCCTTTTAACAGATTAAATTGCAACATTAAGCAATGTAATTCAGTGTAACATATGCCCTAGTAGCTTTTAGTTTCATATTTAAGTAACATGATATACCTCTTAAGATGAACAAAATCCAAGTTCCCTAGGCCATAAAGATAGGCAAATAACCATCTTCTCTATGTGAATAGGTTGGTTTTACTACTTAGGACCAGAAGAACCCTCAAGTAGCAGTCCAATCTATCACTAATTACTGTCACAGAGAACAACAGCTCAGTACTCTTTTAAAGTCAAAATGCAAATCATCACCCTTGGCAGGCACTGATTAACATTCAGATCAATGGAAAATACTGAATAACTCTATTCAACAAGGTAATTAACTTATCTGCACCCACAAGGATTTAATGCTGCTCTAAAACAGACCAAAGCAACTACTAAGGTAAAATTTCCCTTTTTTCAAGGTCTATAGCATAGAACTCTGGACCTCAGTCAAGTACTCATCCAGGCATTTGAGAAGATCATGAACTGCTTTTTGAGATTAATTTATTTACAACCTTCCAGAAGGGAACCTTATAATTTATTTTCCTGAAAAATAGGGTGGCATTCTGTATGGATAAAAGAACAGTCTGGATCATTAAACTGTTGGTGGGAATATAAACTGGTGCAACCACTGTAGAAAACAGTATGGAGGTTCCTAAAAAAAATGAAAAACAAAATACCATATGATCCAGTAATTCCACTTTTGGGTATTTACTGAAAGATAATGAAGCCAACGAATGCAAAAAGAGATGCAAAAAATGGTATGCACGCATGTGTGCATGCACACACACACGAATACTACTCAGCAACGTGAAAAAGGATAAAATCTTGCCATTCATGACATGAATGGACCTAGAAGGTATGCTTCTAAGTGAAATATGTCAGATAACCACCATAAATATTTGCAAATACATATGATTTCATTTATATGTGGAATCTAAAAGACAAAACAAATGAGAAAACAAAAACAGAAACAGATTCATAAATATAGAGAATAATCTGGTTGTTGCCAGGGGGTGGGGAAAAGAGGCAAAGGGGATGAAAAAGGATAAACTTCCAGTTATAACATAAATAAGTCACGGGAATGAAAAGTACAGCAATGGGAATATAGTCAATAACATTGCAATAACATTGTATGGTCACAAAGATAAACTCGAAATGGATGAAAGACCTCAACGTGAAGCAGGAATCTATCAAAATCCTAGAGGAGAACATAGACAGTAACCTCTTCAACACCGGCCACAGCAAGTTCTTTCAAGACACATCTCCAAATGCAAAGGAAACAAAAGCGAAAAGGAACTTTTGGGACATCATCAAAATAAATTGCTTCTGCACAGCAAAGGAAACAATCAATAAAACAAACAGGAAACCCATGGAATGGGAGAAGATATTCACAAATGACACGACAGACAAAGGGCTGATATCTAAGATCTATAAAGAATTCCTCAAACTCAACACCCCAAAAAAAGATCACATCAAAAAATGGGCAGAAGACATGAACAGACACTTCTCCATAGAAGACATACAAATGGCTAAAAGACACATGAAAAAAATGTTCATTATCATGAACCATCAGGAAATTCCAAATTAAAACCACATTGAGATACCACCTTACAAGAGTTTGAGTGGCCAAAATTAACAGGTCAGGAAACAACAAGTATTGGAGAGGCTGCAGAGAAAGGGGAACCCTCTTACACTGCTGGTGGGAATGCAAGTTGCTGCAGCCACTTTGGAAAACAGTGTGGAGATTCTTTAAAAAATTTAAAATAGAACTACCCCATGACCCTGCAATTGCACTACTGGGCATTTACCCCAAAGATACAGATGTAGTGAAAAGAAGGGCCATATGTACCCCAATGTTCATAGCAGCAATGGCCACAATTGCCAAACTGTGGAAAGAGCCAAGATGCCCTTCAACAGACGAATGTATAAGAGGATATGGTCCATATGTACAATGGAATGTTACTCAGCCATCAGAAAGGACAAATACCCGACTTTTGTATCAACATGGATGGGACTGAAAGAGATTATGCTGAAGGAAATAAGCCAACTTTCATATGGTTTCACTTACTTGTGGAGCATAAGGAGTAACATGGAGGACATTAAGAGAAGGAAGGGAAATGTGAACTGGAGTAAATCAGAGAGGGAGATGAAGCAAGAGAGACTTTGGACTCTGAGAAACAAACTGAGGGTTCTGGAACGGAGGGTAGTGGGGCATGTGTAAGCTTGGTGGTGGGTATTAAAGAGGGCACATATTGCATGGAGCACTGGTACATAAACACAGAATCTTGGAACACTGAAAAAATAAAATAAAAAAATTTTAAAAAGATTTTGTTTATTGATTTGACAGAGAGAAACACAGCTAGAGAGGGAACATTAGCAAGGGGAGTGAGAGAGGGAGAAGGAGGCTTCCCGCCGAGTAGGGAACCCGATGCAGGGCTCAATCCTGGGACTGAAGGATCATGACCTGAGCCAAAGGTAGACATTTAACGACTGAGCCACCTAAGCGCCCCAATAAAATAAATTCTTTTTTTTTTTTTAAATATTTTATTTATTTATTTGACAGAGAGAGAGATCACAAGTAGGCAGAGAGAGAGGAGGAAGCATGCTCCCAGCTGAGCAGGGAGCCCAATGCAGGGCTCAATCCCAGGGTCCTGGAATCATGACCTGAGCCAAAGGCAGAGGCCTTAACCCACTGAGCCACCCAGGCACCCCCAATAAAATAAATTCTTTTTATTAAAAAAAAATAACACTGTATGGTGAAAGAAGGTGCTTTTACTTAAAGTTGTAAGCATTGCATAATGAATTGTGAAATCACTATATCCTACACTTGAAACTAATATAACACTGTATGTCAACTGTACTTCAAATAAAAAGAGCGAAAGAGATAAAGTTACTTTTGCTATCAGTGCTGCTGTTATTTTAACCAGAGAGTATTTGTTATAATCAAAGATACAATCCAGGTGGTTTGTCAAAGACCACCATTCAATGTATTGCTAGGTTAAGGATTTGGAATAGGCTAATCATCTATCCTTTGTCATTCTCAAAGCTTGAAGAAAAATGCTTTTTAACAGTAATTTTAATATAATATTGGCTTTCACTGAGGTTTTATATAAAACATTCTTATCTGGAGAAAATTTCTACATATTCTATAAAATTCACACTGAAGACAGTTCTCAATTGCTTCCATCCAAGGATGTAGGTAATCAAGACTTCTTTGAGATGACAGTAAAGAATAGGAAGTACAGAACTGAATTTAGAAATGCCCAGATATGAAACTCTTGATCATTTGTCCTTATGCTAATGATTTCCTTGTACCAGGAGCCACCACAAATTCCTTCTGGAAGTATGCTAGATTAAAATAAATACTACAACTGCACTTGAACTCCAGATCATTTCCAACTATTTCAAAATATGACACAGTCCAGTGACCTGTGCACCCTGTCAGCTTGTCTTCTAGCTGAGTCTAGCACAGTCAATTGGGAAGTGGGAAAAGACAGCTTAACTTCTCATTCATTTAATTAGAATTTACTTAATATCTATGGAAAAATGCACTCCAATGAGTGCTGTGATATTAAGATTAGATGCCTAACCTTGTAGGACTCATTCTTTGGCTGCCTATGCATTTCTCAACTCTTCGTAGTTCCTCTCTAATAAAAACAGGGTCACTGAGTCAGACAGAAATTGTTCACCCCTAGCTCTTACTTGCTGCATGATTTGGGGCAGGTTAATTAACCACCTTTTCATCTATAAAAACAGGGAATATACCACTTACCCTGTATGGTTGTCACTAACACTAAACTAAATAGTGTATGCAAAAAACAAAGCAAAACAAAACAAAACAGAAAACAAAAAAAACACTTAGCATAATACTTGGCTTGTCTCCATACTCTTTAAATGGTGGTTTCCTCTTTCCTTTCTTCCTTCCTAAGAGACCTGGCCCCAGGTAAGTACTCTATTTTTCCTTCTAGACTATAAGCTCCATGACAGTAAGTAACTGACCCTTAAAGGGTATTTGGCAAGTAATACATGAATGAAATAATGAATAATGAGTAACCAAGAATTTGTCTTAGATTCTTTGTTTTAAGGATTACTTTGAATTAAAACCAGAAAACTCACCCATGGGAGACTACCCTTCATGGTCTACCCAGACCTATGTGCCTCTACACATATTTGAATGGAAGACAAAGCTCCACCTGGGAAGCCCTGCTCCTACATATTATCCCACTGATTTATTTTAAGCCAGTTATTAAAGCCATCTGAACTTTGTGCTACCAAGTATGCAAATTGAATCAACTTGATATGCCTTAATTAAAGAAAATGAGTTTTAGTTAATGACTGTATAAACCAATAAAAAACATTTACTTTACACCTTTAAGTGACACAAATTGAATATTTCACATACAAACAAATTTATTCTTGACTGAAAGATTGGTTTACACTCAGGAGCACCAAAGGATCAACCAACTCTCAACAGCAGTGTTCCTGTTTCAGTTTCCTTCTTATTTTTCCCTTGTAATAAATTTGGATGCATTAACTTTTTTTACAATATCCTCACATCGTCAATTATAATACTTTATCAGGAAAAAGTGTTAATTTAAAAACAAGCAATAATTTATCCAAGCTGGAATAATATTACATGTTAACCCTAAAAATAAAACAAATTTTCTCTCTTTGCTTAAGCTTTTCCAATCTCTTGGTCCATCAGATGAATGGGAAAAGTTTGTGCTTTCAGAAAGAAAACTGCATAATTGTTGATACAGTCACCTGAATCTCTGGGTAAACTGAGTGAATATAAAACAAATTCTCATATAATACATATTAAAACCAACTGCAACACTCAAAGCTGAATAACTTTATAAAACAATGATTAGGAGAGGGGAGCCTGGGTGGCTCAGTTGTTAAGCGTCTGCCTTCAGCTGAGGTCATGATCAGGGAGTCCCAGGATTGGGCTCCCTGTTCGGCAGGAAGCCCGCTTCTCCCTCTCTCACTCTCCCTGCTTGTGTTCCCTCTCTAGCTGTATTTCTCACTGTCAAATAAATAAAATCTTAAAAAAACACACACACACAATGATTAGGAGAGTAAAACAATATAGCTTTTCTGAATTTTATTTACTAATTTTAATACGAAAGTACTATCAGATGTTATTAATGAACTTTTTAAATTTTTTAAAATCATTTTTATAAAGATTTTATTTATTTATTTGACAGACAGACAGATAGACAGTGAAAGAGGAAACAGAAGCAAGGGGAAAGGGAGAAGCAGGCTTTCTGCTGAGCAGGGAGCGATGTGGGGCTTGATCCCAGGACAATGGGATCAAAATGACCTGAACAGAAGGTAAATGCGTAATGCCTGAGCCAGCCAGGTGCCCCGATGAACTTTTTTTAAAAGGAAAATACAACGATATTCAAAGAGAGAACTATAACAAATATGTTTGAAGATCTCTCACATTAGCAATGGTATTAAACAGAAATTTGAGACCTGTGGCTATGATTTCTAAAGTACATTTTGAAAGCTACAGAGCAAGATGACCAACAGCACTCTAAAATAGTACTTTACACAAGTCTGTCAATTAATTGGATAAATATCTTGTTAAAAAATAAAAACACAATTTTGAACAAAAAACATTAAAAGTCAGTATCTTAGCAATCACTTAGCAAACAACAGTCCAATTGCTTTATCTTACAAGTAAGGAAGCAAAAACAATGGCTCTTCTCCATAATCTGATATTCCCTGTTAGATTCCCTCTGCTTCTTCATGGGCCCCCATGGTCCAGAGAACACTCTCATGTCTCCTGGTAGTGGTCTGAGGTCAGCCAACTGCCTTCTGTTACCTTGTCTGTTAGCTTGAGAGGCTTAGTTCTTTTAAACAAATGATTCCAACGTTTCTCAAACTATTGCTGATCATGAAAGCAAAGAACTGTTGCAGTATTTGGGGAGGTTTGGGAAAGCAATTCTTTTTTTGTTGTTGTTGTTATGTTGTGTTGGTCACCATACAGTACATCATTAATTCTTTAATTATCAGACTAGGGACCTGGATACTATTCAGGTCTAGTAGCACTAACATCTACTTTTCTGTCTTCAGTCATTCAATTTTAGATAAATGTGTTCAGTAAAGATGCAGGACACAAATTAATATACAAAAATCTGTTGTATTTCTATACATTAACAATGAAGCAGCAGAAAGAGAAATTAAAAAAACAATCCCATTTACAACAGCACCAAAAGTAGTAAAATACCTAGGAATGACCTTAACCAAGGAGGAATACTCTGAAAAACAAACAATGGTGAACTAAAGATGCCACAAATAGAAAGATATTCTAGGTTCATGGACTAGAAGAGCCACTATGACTAAAATGTCCATACTATCCAAAACAATCTATAGATTTAATGTAATCCCTATCAAAATATCAATATTTTTCACAGAACCAGCACAAATAACCCTAAATTTTGTATGGAATCCCAAAGGCCTCCAAATAGCCAAAGCAAACTTGAAAAAGAAGAAAGTTAGTAGTATCAGAATCCCAGATTTCAAGATAAGACTACAAAGCTGTGGCAATCAAAACAGCATGGTACTGGCATAAAAACAGACACAAAGATCAAAAGAACAGAACACAGAGCCCAGAAATAAACACATGCTTATTTGGTCAATTAATCTACGACAAGCAAGAATATGCAATTGGGAAAAGATAGTCTCTTCAACATACAGTGCTGGGAAAACTAGATAGCTACATATCAGACCACTTTCTTAGACCATACATAAAAATAAATTCAAAATGGATTAAAGACCTACATGTGAGACCTGAAACCATTAAATTTCTAGAAGAAAACATAGACAGTAATTTCCTCAACATTGATTGTAGAATCATTCCATCAGACAAGAAACAAAAGCAAAGTGAAAGGATTGGGACTACATCGAAGTAAAAAACTTCTGCCCAGCAAAGGAAACCATCAACAAAATGAAAAGGCAGCCTACTGAATGGGAGAAGATATTAGCAAATGACATATCTGATAAGGGGTTAATATCCAAAATATATAAAGAACTTATACAATTTAAGACCAAAAAACCAATCTGATTTTAAAAATGGGCAGAGGCCCTGAATAGGCATTTTTTCAAAGAAGACATACAGCTGGCTAACAGACACATGAAAAGATGTTCAACATCACTCATCACCGGGGAAATGCAAATTATAACCACATAAGGTATCACCTTACACCTGTCAGAATGGCACAACACACAAGAAATAGTGTTAGTGAGGATGTGGAGAAAAAGGAACACTTGTGCACTGTCAGTGGAAATGCAAATTAGTGCAGACACTATGGAAAAAAGTCTGAAGGTTCCTCTAATACTTAAAAACAGAATTGCCATATGATCCAATATTCTATTACTGGTTATTCACCTGAAGAAAATGATAACACTTATTTCAAAAGATATATGTGAAGGAGGGAAAACTGAAGGGGAAGAAATCAGAGAGGGAGACAAACCATGAGAGATTATGAACTCAGGGAAATAAACTGAGGGTTTCAGCAGTGAGGGGATGGGGTAGCCAGATGATGGTATTAAGGAGGGCACATATTGGGATGAGCACTGGGTGTTATATGCAACTAATGAATCATTGAACACTACATCAAAAACTAATGATACTATATGTTGGCTAACTGAACATAATAAAAAATAATTTTAAAAATATGAAAAGATATATGTGCTCCTATCTTTACTGCAGTGTTATTTACAATAGCCAAGATATGGAAACAACCCAAGTGAACCACCGATAGATGAATAGATGAAGAAGATGTGATATATACACTTGGAATATTACCCAGTCATAAATGAAATCTCACCATGTGCAACAACATGGATGGATCCACAGAGTAAAATGCTAAGTGCAATAAGTGAGTCAGAGGAAGACAAATACCATATGATCTCACTCATAAGTAGAAATTTAAGAAACAAAAGAAAGAAAAAAGAAACCAAGAGAAAAGAAAAATGTCCAAAAACCAGGTTCCTAAATATAGAGAATTGGTGTTAACACCAATTAAGGGAAGGGGTTAGAGGGATGAAATAGTAAAGAGGATTACAAATATATTTATCTTGACTAGCACTGAGAAATACATAGAACTGTTGAGTCGCTATACTGTATACCCAAAACTAATATAACACTATGTTAAGTGTACCTGAATTAAAGAAACAAAGAAATAAATACTGCTTAACAGTAGAAAGAAAAATTATTTGATTTTGGAGGAATCCAGTTCCTATTCCCCCAAACTTTCTTGAAAGGGCTGTGGGGAGGGAACACACTACCCATTTTTCTCTCCCACAGATAGCTGAAGACAAGCCCTATTTAAAGGTAGGTAGCTGAATTTACTTATAAATAACAACATGGGACAGAAATATTAGTCAGAGACAATGAACCTTCAAAAAGAAATAGAATTTCTTTTTTCATAGCTTTAATTTTTCATACTCCATTCTATTGATTATATTAGAGCTACCACAAGTCATTCCAATCAAATAGCTGTAGAACCTTGAGCAAATCACCAGCTCCCTGGGTCTGTTTTCTCATCTTTAAAATGAAGGAGCTGAACACATTGATCTCCAAGGTCCCTTTATATTGGAATATGTCTCCTTTATATTCTCAATTCAATTATAAGGCAGATTAAACACAGACTTATTTAATTGTCCTTTAAGTCACTGATCTCCAAAATGGGGACTATAAGGCAATTAATAAGAGGGTTGGGACAAAATATTCAAACTTTTAATTTATACAGGTATTTTAATGCAAAGAGTTTGGAAAAAGATTGAGTTTTACTGGTCTTTAATATTCTGACACTGGTCTCCTCACTGAGTCTGTGGGAGACAAGAGCTCCACAAAGTGGTGGTGTTGACAGGGAAATACTCTCTTTGCCCATTCTCAACACACAGCATGTTGTCTGTGCCTGGGGAGTTTACAGATATTATCGGATGCATACCAGATGGACAAGAGGCTTACAATGCTTTCTGTGAAACAATCTTAGATTAAAAATAATATCAATCATGCAAAATTAACAAATGACTAAAAAACAGCTGGGCCAACACCCTTCCTTTTCTTAAAACAAGTTTTTTTGTCAGCCATATTACGTGAGGTAAAACAGTGGCTATGGAATTAGATTAGCTCTGACATGATGTTCTCCCAGGTCAAAATTATCAAGAAGTACTTCAAGGTTCCACTTTCCTTAACTCTGAACCTTTTCCTTCGTGTATAATGGGTTTGAAGTTATCTGTTAAGAATGATAGTACACAAAGATTTTTTTTTTTAAGATTTTATTTATTTGACATAGGGAAACACAGCGAGAGAGGGAACCCAAGCAGGAGTGAGAGAAGGAGAAGCAGGCTTCCCGTCGAGCAGGGAGCCTGTAGAGGGGCTCGATCCAGGACTCCGGGATAATGACCTGAGCTGAAGACAGACGCTTAATGACTGAAGTATCCCACATACAAAGATTTTTAAAAGACTTCAAATACATAGTGACAGAACTCTATACAGATGACAGTATACACTGAACAAAGGTTGAAGCTGTTTATGTGCGAGAGTGGATGCAGCGTGTTGAGAGTTTAGCAGAGAGTCTCCATGATATCATTGCCTCAGCATTCAAGTGGCCTGTGGGGGGGCCTCTAGCAGTGCTCACCCCTCCCTCACGCGAGCACATGCCCTGAAGAACAGCCCTCAGAAACATAAGCAAATGCTAGTCCTTGATATGCCTCCTCCAGTCGCCCTTGCGGTCAACGGTCTCCCTTACCTCCCAGGGCCTTTTCCTTGTGCACACCTTAGAAAAGACCCCTGTGCGTTCATGAAACATAGCAGTTTTTGGTTTGACTTGACCATTTTGGCCTTAGCCTAGCCTACAGCCACTCTAATAAGGGCATGTGCCCCAGGTCCCCTCTGCCTGTCCTCTGCCTGGAGGTCTCCGTGTGGCCCCTGGAGGCTGCTGTGTACCACCTCAGGACCTGTGAGGAATCAACTGCTCTACTTTAACTTCTCTGTGCTCTTTTGTTGAACTTTAACTCATCATCTGGCACCCAGTGCTCCACTGAACAAAATCAAAACAGTGTAAAACAGGACCTATGTGGAGCCTCACAGATCAGTTCCAGCCTCAGAGCCATGACGAGCTATCAGCTGTGCTCTGGGTAAGCCCTGGAGCTCCAGCTTCCAGACTGTGCAGGCAGGAAAACAAGCCCCCCCCCCCCCGAGGATGGTTGTGCAACTTGAACATGAACACTGGGCACATGAAGGTCTTGATAAATTTTATTTTCTTTTTTCTTACTCTGAATTTGCCAAAAAGCAAAGATGTGTAGTAATGAAGGGCAAGAATATACTGTGGTACCATTTAAAATTGCATTATTTGTTTCTGCTAGATCATGTAACACAATAATTGGCCCTGCAACAAATTTGTCCACGTTAAGCTGAGATTTAAGAACTGAATTTGCAACTTTTGTTTAACTCACCACATTAAAATCTAGATGTTCTTCAACCCATGATTTTGCCTCTTCAAATTCATCTTTCATTTCCATTATAAAAAGTGTATCCAGGGCATCTACTATTGTTGCTCCTTTAATACTACCTGAAAATATCAGAAAAATATTTATTGAGTAAAATATTTGCAGAGATATATAAGCAAGTTGACCATACTTGGAAAGGGAGAGGAAGAGGATAATACTGAATTTATTAATAAGCAGTAATACTGAACACAGTCCAAAATTCTTTCGGCACAAGACAATTTAAAAGCTGCATTAAAACCCAACTAATAGTTATCACAGGCTATGGATTGATACATTAATCTTTTAAGTTTCTTCAGAGTAGTAGAAAATATCTTAGAAATTCCATTTGTGACCGCATTCTCTAGCAAGAAAAAAAAAAGAGATCTGAAACAAAGGAGCAATACATGTATTAATTTTAATGTAATCACATCCAAGTACACCTGTGCAAAACTTAAATATAATTAGATCTAAAATTATGATAACTCTAACAAGTCATTATTCAAAAGTGGAATTCACCCCCTCTTCAAAAGCTTGACTGATTCTAACCTCCTCTCCCACCCACCCAGACTCTGTGATTCATTTCCTCCAAACTCCCTTGACATGAAGACTTTACATTGGTCTTGCACTCATCACTTTCTGTCTTCCATTATAATTACTTGTGTGCATCTCTTTTAGCCTGTAAACTTCCTCAAAATGGAGAAGTCATGTCTGCTCCATCTGCACATTCCATACCACGATACTTAGTATGTTTCAATGCTTAATAATAATTTAAAAAATCATCAATGTGTTAACAGAGAACCAAATAATCTCTTTGATAAAGATTATGACAAACCACACAAAACTGATTTATTAATGATCCAAGAAAATTTCATAGGGATAAAAGCAAAAAAGAGAATAGGTTTTAAAAACTTGTAGTGAATAATGAAAAAAATAAAGGCCCCTGACTCTGTATGAAGTTTCTGAATTTGTCTTCAATTCCTACATCTTATCACCTATGCTAACTAAAAACATTACTTTATAAAAAACATCTGAAATCACTTCTACGGCCACTACTCCAGATTTGTGCTCTCTTTATCTCTAAACCATGTTACTGTAATAGGCCCTTTCTTCACTCTGCCAGCTCTTCCTAACTGTTCTTACAATTCCCTTCTCCCTACCTGGGCTCCTACTTCATATGAATATCTGCACTTGAGATGAATATCTACTGAACTGTCTAATGCTTTGACAACTCACTATTTACACACAGGTTTTCTGCACTAGGCCAGGAACTCTGCAAAGACTTGTACTGTGCTGATTAACACTAGTGCTAGAAGGAGAGCCAAACATATGGAAGATCCTGAATAAATGGAAAAGCATAGTGTGGTGATGAGGACCACGGACTCTGACCTCAGCCACACCTGGGTTCTGGCCTCAGCTGTCAGTTAGTGCGTGGCTAATATGAGGCAAGCTATTCCAAGCTGCGTTTTTCTCATCCATAAAGTGTGTGTAATAATGAGGTTAAGTGAGATGTCACACCAACGGCACTTGGCACATAATAAGTGACAGCTGATACTGTTGTTTGTTATATGATTTGATACTACTTAACAGCTTCAGTTACAGTATAAAAAGTGACATCTGCTATGGGGAATTACAAAGTGTCAGAATAAGACTCTATCCCCTTCATCCTGTTGCTTATAGGCGAAACTGTGCCAGTTAAAAAAGAATCCAGTGGGCTAAGAAGGGCACTAGGTACATCTGTGACCCAAGG
The DNA here is from genome assembly GCA_004023965.1 of Spilogale gracilis. Lineage (NCBI taxonomy): Eukaryota > Metazoa > Chordata > Mammalia > Carnivora > Mephitidae > Spilogale > Spilogale gracilis. The sequence goes on from PITA01001579.1 coordinate 113,646, forward strand.
AACCCAACACGTCTGTTACCTAGCTTCCTCACCTCCCAGTGGGAATGTTGTTAATACCCCCAGTACCAATCACCAAGGGATGCTGTAAGAACCAAATGCAAGAAAGCATGCCAAAGTCACTAAGTGGAAGTTCAAATAACTGACCTAATCCACTCTCACTTTCTCTTCCATGGCACAAACAGGAGAAACCCAGAGCTGAGTCACCAAGATACAGTGAAGATCACTATGGCAGGCTGCCTTGACCAGCTTCTCAATAAAGATTACTTTTACCCAATAGGAACCAGTGAAAGCAGCTGACCAAATGTTCCTATGCTGGGTCTCACCCCAGGAGCTAAAACTCATGATGCTGTACCTATATCCATTAAATGAGAATCTTTGGAAGTGTCTCCAGGCATTAGTATTTTTTTCAAGGGATGCAAATGATTCTAATGCAGAGTGCTCTGTCTGAAGGACAGACTATGCATGGTCCTGGCAGGTAACTCCCATCAGGTAAGGAAGTTTTCTCACAGCATAGCCGGGACAGGTATACAAACATCACCACCCATAAGCTCTGTCAATTGGAGAAAAGTTACAGTCACTAAGAAACCAAAGCACATTCCACTCACCAAACAAACTGCTCGAATGACCTTCTTTTGATATAGGCTTCAATTCATTTAATCCCCAGGCATACCGTTTATAATTATTCCAAGCATGTTTCATCATCTGAGAAAAGAAATGAAAACAGGATTATAATTTGAATTAGAGAGGTTTTTGCAACAAAATAGATCATATATTGAAGACTGGAAGGTTAAAGTCTTAAAACTCACTGCTTAGTTAAAAGGATGATGATTAATTAAAAGGGTGACAGTGGTATTAATAAACTAGCACATGCACATATACACTGCCTCTTTATATTTACAAAAGACTTCTTTAAAAGGGCACATATCATTTTTTTAATTTAAATTCAATTAGCCAACATACAGTACGCCATTAGTGTCAGATGTAGAGTTCAATAATTCATCAGTTGTGTGTAACACCCAGTACTCATTACATCACGTGCCCTCCTTAATGCCCATCACCTAATTACCCCAATCCCCCTCACCTTCCCTCCAATAACCTTCAGTTTGTTTCCTATAGTTTAGAGTCTCTTATGGTTTTTCTCCCTCTCCGATGACCTCCCATTCAGTTTTCCCTCCCTTCCCCTATGATCCTCTGTGATGTTTTTTATATTCCACATATAAGTGAAACCGAATGAAAATTGTCTTTCTCTGATTGCTTATTTTGCTCAGCATAAAGCCCTCTCATTCCATCCATATCCATGTAAACGGTAACTATTCATCTTTTCTGGTGGCTGAAAAATATTCCATCGTATATATATATACCACATCTTCTTTATCCACTCATCTGTTAATGCACATCTCGGGCCTTTCAGTTTGGCTACTGTGGACATTGCTATGAACACTGGGTTGCATGTGCCCCTTCAGATCACTATGTTTGTATTTTTGGGATAAATACCTACTAGTGCAATTGCTGGGTCATATGGTAGCTCTATTTTTAACTTCTTGAGGAACCTCCATACTATTTTCCAGAGTGGCTGTACCAGCTTGCATTTCCACCAACAGTGTTAAGAGGGATTCCCCTTCTCTGCATCCTCACCAACACCTGCTGTTCCCGACTTGTTAATTTTAGCCATTCTGACTGGTGTGAGGTAGTATCTCATTGTGGTTTTGATTTGTATTTTCCTAATGCAAAGTGATGTGGAGCATTTTTTCATGTGTCTGTTGACCATTTGTATGTCTTTGAAGAAATGTTTGATCATGTCTTCTGCCTATTTCTTGACTGGATTATTTGGTTTTTTTGGGTATTGGGTTTAGTAAGTTCCTTACAGATCATGGATACTAGTCCTTTTTCTGACAGTCATTTGCAAATATCTTCTCCCATTCCGTAGGTTGCCTTTTAGTTTTGTTGACTGTTTCCTTTGCTGCACAAAAACTTTTTGTCTTGATGAAGTCCCAATAGTTCATTTTTGTTTTCATTTCCCTTGACTTTGGAGATGTGTCTGGCAAGAAGTTGCCGTGGCCAAGGCCAAAGAGGTTGCTTCCTGTGTTTAGGATTTTGATGGATTCATATCTCACATTTAGGTCCTTTATCTGTTTTGAGTTTATCTTTGTGTATGGTGTAAGAAAATGGTCCAGTTTCATTCTTCTGCATGTGACTGTCCAACTTTCCTAGCATCATTTATTGAAGGCACTGTTCTTTTTCCATTGGATATTCTTTCCTGCTTTGTCAAAGATTAGTTAACCATAGAGCTGAGGGTTCATTTCTGGGTTCTCTATTCTGTTCCACTGATCTATGTGTCTATTTTTGTGCCAATACCATACAGTCTTGATGATTACAGCTTTGTAATAGAGCTTGAAGTCTTCTATTGTCATGCCACGAGGTTCAGTTTTCCTATTCAACATTCCTCTGGCTATTCTGGGTCTTTTGTGGTTCCATATGAATATTAGGATTATTTGTTCTGTGAAAAAAATTGATGGTATTTTAATAGGGATTGCATTGAATGTGTAGATTGCTCTAGGTAGCATAGACATTTTAACAATATTTGTTCTTCCGATCTATGAGCATGGAACATTTTCCATTTCTTTGTGTCTTCCTCAAATTATTTCATAAGTATTCTGTAGTTTTAGAGTACAGATCCTTTACCTCTTTGGTTAGGTTTATTCCTAGGTATCTTATGGTTTTGGGTGCAATTGCAAATGGAATTGATTCCTTAATTTCTCTTTCTTCTGACCCATTGTTAGTTTATGGAAATACGACTGATTTTTGTGAATTGATTTTATATCCTGTCATGTGGCTGAATTCCTGTATGAGTTCTAGCAATTTGGGGGTGGAGTCTTTTGGGTTTTCCATGTAAAGTATCATGTTATCTGAGAAGAATGAGAGTTTGACTCTTCCTTGGCAATTTGAATGCCTTTTATTTCTTTTTGTTGTCTGATTGCTGAGCCTAGGACTCCAGTACTACGTTGAACAACAGTGGTAAGACTGGATAGCCCTACCATCTTCCTGACCTTAGGGGAAAAGCTCTCAATTTTTTCCCATTGATAATGATGTTCACTATGGGCTTTTCATAGATGTTACATGCCATTTATTATATTGAAGTATGTTCCTTCTATCCCTACATTGTGGAGAGTTTTAATCAAGAAAGGATGTTGTAATTTGCCAAATACAAATGGCAAATTACATTTTTCTGCATTGATTGAGAGGATCATATGTTTCTTGTCTTTTCTTTTTTAATGTAATCTATCACGTTGATTGATTTGCGATGTTGAACCACCCTTGAATCCCTGGAATAAATCCCACTTGGTTGTGGTGAATAATCTTTTTAATGTACTGTTGGATCCTATTCACTAGTTTTTTGGTGAGAATTTTGGCATCTATGTCTGTCAGGGTTATTGGTCTGTAATTCTCCTTTTTGGTGGTGTCTTTGTCTAGTTTTGTGATCAAGGTAGTGCCGGCCTCAGAAAAAGTTTGGAAGTTTTCCTTCCCTTTCTAATTTTTGAAACAGCTTCAGAAGAATAAGTATTAGCTCTTTAAATGTTTGGTAGAATTCCCCTGGAAGCCATCTGACCCTGGACTCATCTTTGTTGGGATATTTTTAATTATTGCTTAAATTTTCTTGCTGGTTATGGGTCTGTTCAGGTTTTCTTTGTCTTCCTGTTTCCATTTTGGTAGTTTAAAAAGAGCACATATCATTTTTAATGCAGTTCTCAGTAACAGAAATTTAACTTATCGTAAAAGGATGAACCATTATTACATTTATGTATGAACCATTCTGACATTTACATATATACATGATATAGATCATTCTCAAGAAAGATGAACTCTGTGAAGAGTCCATATTGAAGATTCTGGGTTTCGCGCAAGTTCTTCATATTTTGTCAACCTCACAGTATATAAACAAACATACCAGGTTATCACTTTAAATACTTTGATGTGATGTAATTTGATCAAGTCAACGTGGAGAAGTCTAGAAGATATAAATGAAACTCTATGATTATATCTAAATTTGGAGAAACCTCAGCCTGTTTTAATACAATCAATCTTGACTTATACACATGTGCGTATACCTGTATAACTGAAGGCTGACTGATCCTATATACTCCCAATATACACTCCTTGTACCACGAGGGCTTTTAAAAGCCAAACCTCGGGGGCCTGGGTGGTTCAGTGGGTTAAAGCCTCTGCCTTCGGCTCAGGTCATGATCTCAGGGTCCTGGGATCGAGGCCTGTGTAGGGCTCTCTGCTCAGCAGGGGGCCTGCTTCCTCCTCTCTCTCTGCCTGCCTCTCTGCCTAACTTTGTTCTCTCTCTCTCTCTGTCAAATAAATAAATAAAATCTTTAAAAGCCAAACCTCTCTGCCACAAACTGCATAAATTATAATGAAAACCGAATTAATTTCTCCTAGCTTACAGACAGAAGTTCTGACTTATTGTGCTAAAACATTAACTCTAGTAGAAAGTGAACGATTTAAGGGGAGAAACTATTCTAAGAGCCTGTCAAAATAGTTGTATAACCACTGTCTAACAGTTGTGCAATTTTTTTATAGCTCAAAGAATATAATTATTTTTGTATACCTTTTTTTAAAGAGGGAAGGGGGTTCTTCATGTATCTAGAATTTATTCATGCCATTATTCCCAATCCATTAGCAACAGTAACCAAAATATAGACAGGATTTGAAAATGTTCTAATCCAGGCTCCATTTTTTTTTAAAGATTTTATTTATTTATTTGACAGAAAGAGAGAGATCACAAGTAGGCAGAAAGGCAGGCAGAGAGAGAGGAGGAAGCAGGCTCTGCCGAGCAGAGAGGCAGATACGGGCCTCAAGCCCAGGACCCTGAGATCATGACCTGAGCCGAAGGAAGAGGCTTTAACCCGTTGAGCTACCCAGGCACCCCAGGCTCCATATTTTAAAATATCTTAAAAAGCATCACCTAAAGTTACAAATACCACATGAGGGCTGTTTGTAAATAAAAGTCTTCAGTGAGATCAATATAATTTTATTAATAAGTCTTTTTTTTTAAAGATTTTATTTATTTATTTGACAGAGAGAGAGATCACAAGTAGGCAGAGAGGCAGGCAGAGAGAGAGGAGGAAGCAGGCTCCCTGCTGAGCAGAGAGCCCGATGTGGGCCTCGATCCCAGGACCCTGAGATCATGACCTGAGCCCGAAGGCAGAGGCTTTAACCCACTGAGCCACCCAGGCGCCCTATTAATAAGTCTTCATATGTCCCTGAACATAATAATAAACATCTTTCTTTAGCCAATTTATATTATCTTCCTGTCTCACTACTATTACTATGAATAATAACTACTAAAAGTCTGTATAATTTGCTAGGTATTCTGCTAAGTGCTCCACATTCAGTATTGTATTCAATTATAAATTACAACAGTGAAATGCTGTATTATTGTCGTTTGGTAGATAAAGAAACTGAGGTTTGTAAGTTAAAACACAAAGACCTTTGTTCAGGTCATATTATTTCTTCACAGCTGAAGAGCCAGGGTTCATCCCTCTGTTGGTCTGACTCCAAAGCCATGGCATTAACCAACACATTGCATCATCTTCCTTTAATGAGTCAGCATCAGAATCTTCCTTTGATGAATCAGACCGTTGATCTTCCACCAGTCAGTAGAATGTGGACAAGGTAGCACTTTCAAGATTTTCCCCTTATAATTTTATTGGAAAGTATACTAGATTTAAGGATAAAATAACCTGATTTATAATCCCTATTATGCCACTGATTAGTCCCATAAATATGGATGAGTCATAGCTTTTATGAGACTTTCTTTATTTGAAAAAAATGGGATCATAATTCCTCATGGGGTGTATGTAAGGATTACATGAGTATAGCCTGTGATTGCACCTACCATACTGCTTCCCACGTGTGGGGGGGGGTGGTAATCACATGTTCACTGCATTTAACCAATTAAATTCACATCACAGAAAAAAGAAACCAATAAGCCTCTGAAAAGACTAAAGATATGAAACTCACAAAAACCCCTTGAAATTACATCTGAGTTTGATTTGGTTTTCCTATTAAATGTACTACATTTGGTAAATTTCATTCCTGTAAATTTCCAAAAACACTTTTTAAATTCAAAAGCTTTGAATTATACCTGACACAAGATCAACCACAAGAACAAAAAAACTTTATGATGATTTGTTTCAGCTCTGAATGGAAACTAGCATCACATACTATTAATGACTCAAAGATGGCATAAATCTTTCCCAGAAATGATTGCTGCTTTATCAAAAATTATCATTTATACCATGTACCACTAGTACAGAACCTCCTTGAGTTACCTTTAGTATATATTAACCTTTCTCATCTTTTTTCCCCAAGGGAAAATCTGACACTAATTGCCTGGTTTCCTACATTTCAAAAATTGCTGTGACACATTTTTCAAAATGGGTTCCTCATCCCATGGGATTTCTAGGGTTGAAGAGTGAAAAGAAAAATAAAGCCATGGGGTCAAAATAAATATCCTGAATGGAGCATAAAGAGTGGTTTCTCCAGGATCTCATGAAATGAGAAGGAAAGATCATGTTGTTAACTGATTCCAGTGGCTGATGACCTCTGGAAATGATTTACTAAGTTAAAGCCAAACAGAAGACATGGTGTGTGTGTGTGTGTGTGTGTGTGTGTGTGTGTTTAGAGTAACACAGAGAATGAACTCACAAGTCATATATAAAGTCAGCTTTGTAACTAAGATTTATGATTTATACAAATATCTGAAAACATCAAAATGCTACTGGCTTCTCATTTTATAGTACTAGCCAGCTAAGGGACCTTGGGGATGAAGGCATTTAATCTCTCTAGACTCAGTGTGCTTATGAGCTGATGGGATAAGAAGGTCACTTCCAAAATTCAACTACTAACAAAGTAGTCCATGGACAGGATTAATCCTCATCTTCACATGCTCCTTAATTTTGCTTTGTAGTCTTTCATCAATTTAATTACAGTTGTACAGCCTGACATCCCAAGTAGAAGGATTAAAATAGGCCTAAATTAGAGGATGATTAGGACTTCAAACACAGTAGTGAAACCCTCATGAACGAAAAAAAAAAAACAAAAAACAAAACTGAAAGCATAAGAAAGATTTCTATTTTCCTGAATGCTTATAGTTGCATTGGTGAGGGGTAAAGCTAATGGTGTGAATGGAAACAAACAGAAGAGAATGATACAAAATTCCAAAACAGCAATCCATTATCTTGACCCAGAGAAACTTGAATTAAGACATAAAATATCCAAAAAACAGCATTATTTCTCCTTGACTGGGCTTATCAAAGATTGTTCCACTAGTGCTTTCTTCTCAATTGGCATCAGGGCTAAGTAATTAGGTAATGCCATTTACTGAGCGTCTGCTTCACTATGAACAAGATGTTAAGGACTTAAAAGGAAAGTGTACATGAGTCTATCTTGCTTATAATCTAATAATGTATGGAAGCTTAACACTGTCTGTTCTTACATACTCATAAATGTTTATAAATATAGAAGAATAATAAAACTTATGTATCCAACTCTACTATTGTACCTAATGATTTGTTTTCAGTTTTATGTCCTGATCTAATCAAGGACATGAGAAGCCAAGAACAAAAATATGCTTGAATTTCTCCAGGTATGTATAGATTTCATAACTTACATTTTTGTTGCTAGGAACTATCCTTACAAATATTTTTATTTGCTGATGCTTTAAAAATCATATGATCTTTAGCTATTCCCAATAGATACATTAAAAATCTTTTTTTTTTGGTAAGGGTTTATTTATTTATTTGACAGACAGAAGCATGACTAGAGAGGGAACATAAGCAGGGGGAGTGAGAGGGGGAGAAGCAGACTTCCTGCAGAGCAGGAAGCCCAATGTGGGGCTCAATCCCAGGACTCTGGGATCATGACCTGAGCCGAAGGCAGACGCTTAACGACTGAGCCACCCAGGCACCCCTAAAAATCTTTTTGAAAAGCTCACTGTTTTTGACAGACAGATCTTATGAAGACTTAAGCTTTTTCATTGCCCCTTTAAAAAAGCATGCAAGCTCAAGTCCCACTCACAGCCTCCTCCTGGGTGGCCTGAAACAAAGTTTCCACCCTTTGCACAGCATGATCACAGTTAGTCCCTAGCCACAGCTGACTAGGGTGTGGTGCCCGACCCAAAGGCAGACAGCTAAGGGCTGGCCACAATCCCTGGAGAGGAGGTGCCTGGACTGAAGCTCTCTAATGGATTGACCAACCCAATCCTCTATCTATGGAAATATAACAGATAGGCGCAGAGAATCCAGAAGCCAGAGCGAGGGAGAAACAGGGAAGTACAAATACACAAAGGGAAAAGGCGATAAAAAGGGAGTTATGAGGCAGATGAAACCATGAGGGAGATAGAAAGTGAGGAGAGAAAAGCAAGAGGAGGCTGGGAAACAGACATGGTGCCCCAGGGGAGTCACGTTAGGTCTGTAGAGACCCTGTAGCCCTACAAACAATGTTGCTGAATCTTGAATGTTGATGCATTATCTTCTACTCTGTGAGGCCTACTCAGACTGTTTGCTTACTTCCCCATGTGTCCTTATAGAAAATGTCACTTATTGAAGAGGAATGTGAAAGAGCAGGTCACAAGTGCAGGCACTGCACAAACTGAGTTCATATTCCCGTTCCGCCACCATTAATGTGACTCTAAGTAAGGCAAGGAATCTCTCTGAACCCACCTTCTCACCCCTAAAATGTAAATAAATAAAAGGACTAGCCTCATTGGTTACCATGATGATTAAGTAAAATAATGCATGTAAAGAACCTAATATATTGCCTGACACGATAAATTATCAACACTATGCTTACTTTTATTAAAAACCTAAGCATGTCTCTGATCACTGTAATCTGAATGAACACCATATTTTTCCTGATAACATATATAAATAGAAGGGGAAAATATACATAAGCCAGGCAAACCTATTTAGCACACAAACTCTAAATCAATACATTTAGAAATATACACAACTATTTGGTATCCAAAAGGTGGAAGAAGAAAGAATGATGTAAGGCAATATGGGTCAGCTTTAATTCTGAAGATTTATATACTGGCTTTCTTGAAATCTTAGTTGGATCAGGTATGCTTGTACAGGGGGTTTGCCTGAGGCATTTGGGGGCTGATCTAGGGCATGGATATGCCCACAAGAGGCAGTAATGCACAAGAAGCTTTATTGGGTAGCCTGGACAGGGTGCCTGGACAGGGCTACAAGTCCTTCACAGCAACACTGTCCAGGGGCACCGGGGTGGCTCAGTCAGCAGTGGTCAACTCTTGGTTTGGGCTCAGGTCATGATCTCAGGGTTGTAGGATCAAGCCCCATGGAGGGCTCCATGTTCAGCATGGCATCTGCTGGAGAGTCTCCGCTTCTCCCTCTCCTTTTGCCTTTCCCCCACTCATGCATGCACACACACTCTCTCAAATAAAAAAAATATATAAAATCTTAGGAAAAAGAAAAGCAAGAAAAGACCGTTCAGAGGCTTAAGGAAAAGAAGCCAGACTCCAGAAAGAACGGAGAACAAGGAAACTCCCAGGAGAGAGGGGGCTTACATACTAAATGACTTCACTCAAAGCCTGAGAGGGAGTCTCTGGGTCAGAGAACTCCAGAAGGGAGTAGAGCCTGGCGAATTAAAACCACAAGACCCTAGCTTATAATGGTCAACAGATGCTGGGTAAGGCCTCACAGAGTATGTAAAGCAGGCAGGCTATAAACGGCTAAAACTCTGCATATATATATTTTAAGCAACTGAATGTGTAAAAATTTGAATTCTGTATCAGTGGATTATTGAGCTAACAATGCTACATACACGAGCAACTCCAGGGCCAAAAGATAGAGGTCACCTTTGGCTCATTTATGTAACAGTTTGCCATGTGGCACTAAAGGGAAGAAACTGTAGCCCAGGGACACTTACATCCCCTCTGTTCTGGTGGACATGAAGGCCTGGTTCAGGCAAGGTCTAGGGTGTGAGGTCAATCGACCTCACTGACTACTAAAGCAGAAATGGATAGCCTTCACTCTTAAAATTATACTTATAGTTGATGTTTCGTAAAACATGGATTTTAAAAGCCTGACCGTAGATTCTATCAAACTTTGCCTCAAATGACTTGATTGTTCCATGGAAGGACCTTCTGGAACTTTCAGATAAAATCTCAACACAAAACATTTTTAGGATCACTGCATCAACCTACCTCCTTTTAATCTTTGGTGGACTGGTAAGTGGTAGAAAGGAAAAAGTAATTTCAGGGAATCAAGTCAGAGCTTCTCCAAAACCTCAATTATCCACTGTAAAAGAATTTCTCGATACATGAACACAAGACAACAATCTAACTACGCCCTCTTCTTCCTCTTCTTATCAGAAGAGACACCACTGCTTACATTTCCCTGTGGGAAAGAAGGCTGAGAGAACCCGAAGGAGCATCAGGCCAGGGAGAGACCTGGAGCTCCGGCCAGCTGTCAGAGGCTTCCCCTGAGAAAGAAGGAGTTCTGCACCCTAAGAGCGTGATCTCAGAAAACCCTTAGTTTTCTCATCCTTAAACAATATTAAATTGTAACAAAGCTACCACTGTGGTGCCTGACGTTCAGTGTGGCACCCCATTAATAGTGGGGTGTGTTGGGGCAGGAATTAATGGGGAATGCTCTATACTTCCCATTCTATTTTCCTATGATTCTAAAACTGCTCTAAAAAAATAAAGTATATTATTTAAGAAAAGAGTAACATCTTCCTCACAGCATGGTCAACAGATCAAATCAAATAATGTACCTGGCAGACAGAAGAGGTCCAATGGACACTGCCGGCCTCCAGCCACACTACCTCCTCACTGCCCTCCCAGGCCAGCAGGAATTAAGCAGAGATAAGGGAGAAGAGCTTGAAAAAAAGCTACACTTTTTTTTTTTCTTCAGAGTAGGAAAGGCTATTCAGGGAGAAGTGAATTAATAAGATAGAAAAGGAAAGAGGCCAGTGTCATCGAGAGATGAAAATGCAGAGCTTGGTATAGCAGCATTTACAGAAGCTGCAGGCTTAGAATCTACCACAATACAGCATTTAGCATCCTGTAATAGGCATCAAGATGCACTGAAGACAGTCCTGGAATGATGCTCTCTTGACACACTTCTTCACTGAGCAAAGCCCGAGTCCAGTACCCTTCTATCTGCCATTGCCCAGCATGAAGAAAAACCCACCCAGCCATGACAGTTTCCAATTTTACCCCATATCAAATTAAAACATTCATTCATGAGCCTTGCTCAAGTTATCTCTTTCAAAAGCTGAAATAGGTTAGTTCTTTGTCCCTTTCTTTAAGACAGCTAAGTTGTTCTATTTCCAAGATTCTTTCTCCAAATGTCACAATGCTGATTGCTACTTATTGAATACCTATTGGTGGTACAATGTGAATTATAAATGAGGATAGAGCAGGATGCCAGATTTAAGAAATGAGAAGATTCCATGTGACATACTTACAGAAAATATGTATGTTTATCTGACATGTAAATTTTAGCAGAGTCCTATATTTCATCCAGCAACCCTAAGACAGGAGGATAGAACACATTCAATACCTGCTTCCATGCCTAGCACCAGCTCGCTAGCTCGTGCCCTGCTCTACCTCAGGCCCGAAAGAGGGACGGAAAACTCCAGGGCCAGACAGAAACAGAGTGGCCAGGTCCAGAACAACTGGAAATGACAGGGCAGGTGGTAAAGTCAGGAGTGAAGGCCCTGACTGAAGCCACTTAAAAAAAAAAAATACTAAGCTTGCTTTTAAGGTTTTGAGCCAAGTTTTTGATAGGTCTAGGGAAAATAAAAAGTTTGCAAGCTAAGGAAAAAAAAATTTATCTGTGAGCCACACATCAGCCCACAGACCAGCAGTTTGCAGTGTAATCTCTAGTTTACAGGCACATGTCTAGATCGGACCGCTCTGTGCTTCAGTCTGGGGGCATATCACTTACCCACGTGCACTCAGCAGGCCCACCTCTGGCACAGAGAACCCTCACTGCCTGCTCTCAGACTGTGCGGGCCGACCATCAGGGCTGGGCTATCTCCTCACCAAAAGTGACTACAGTTAGCAAGGTCCTTGAGACCCGAGATGTATAAAGCATTATGCATATATTTCGCAGCAATTCTCTTCTGTTGGATTTCATATTTTAGAAAATATTTAGAATTTTAAATGCTCTGTTTTATAAATCAAACTGCAGGAGTCAAAGAGGAGGAAGTGACTTAACTTTGCCAATTATCTATCATAAGGCACCATATGGGGAACTTGATAACAATCTACTACATGCCCTTCACAATGTCCCTGTGAGGTATTATTACCCCATTTTATAGATGAGAAAGCTGAAGCCAAGCACAGTGCAGGGGAAGAGCAAGGCTGTGAACTCACCGGTTCTGATTCTTGTCACTATACCATTTAAGAGAGTCCCCCCCTTTTTTTTTGCTTCTTGTCAACTCTGTGTGTGTGTTTTAAGATATTATTTATTTAGAGAGAGCATACATGTGTGGGGAGAGGCATGGAGAGAGGGAGGGAGCAAATCTCAAGCAGACTCTTTGGAACCAGACATGGGGCTCCACCTCACAACCTGAGATCATGACATGAGCTGAAACCAAGAGTTGGATGCTTCACCATCTGACCCACCCAGATACCCCTGCTTCTTGTCAACCTTAAGATAGTCACAAACCCAGCCTCCAAGCCTTCCTGCTGCTCCGCATCCTTTTCTGGGGTCCAAGGAGATGGCCAGGCCTGGCACCAAAAGGCACTCACCAAACCAAGCTTGTGAGACACCTCTAGGAAAGAAGCTGGCCGCACTGCCTCTCCCTATCTGCCTGGCATCCTTCAGGACCTTTCCTCCCATCGCTTCAGCATGCTTTCCCACTCTGTCCCCAGCTCTTCTCCTCATGGCCGTGGAGACTACCTATGCAGAGAAGATGGTGTCCCACTCCTCACTGGATTTATGGAGAACCGTGGATCCCTCTCCTTCACACCAAGCTGCTGACTGCACCTGATGTGCAAGTTCCTGAGCTCCATCACTACCACGTGGGCTGCCCTTGGCCAGTTTTTCTTTCCTTTTCACAACTACTCTTCTTTCTTGTCTCCATGTGAGCAGCAATTTGTTTGTCACCAGGTACTTAAAGCTGCCTCTTAAGCACTGAGTATATATATGTGTGTGTCTGTGTTTTTTTCTTTCAGAGTCAGATGTCCTGAATTCTCTCACAGCCAATTTTAGTACACATTTTTTTTTCTAAGATAGGAGACACATAAAGGAAGAGTAATTATTTAATGCCATTGTATGAACCCCAGTGGGTCACTGAGCATTAAATCACCAGTGAACTGAAAAAGTGGTTAGCAGTAGCAATCTCTTTAGAAAAAGAGAATGCTTGATAAAGCCAGTTTTAAAAGATGAGAATTCAGTTAATCGCTACTTGTAAGGACAGATTGTCCTGTTTCTAAGAAGTATCTTATTCCCTAAGGAGGAGCCAGTTTTTCTAGACCTAGCTCAGTGAACTGGATCATATGCTATTTAATGGTTCTTCTTCTCTGTGACCAGATTCTGACATTACCTTATAACACTTCTGTGCTATTACCGAGTGGAAGAGGGTATAGGGCAAACAACAACAACAAACCAAACCAAACCAACAAAAACCCCAAACTGAAAGAACAACCCCCAAACCTGACTAAAATGTTTAATATATACCTCTAAAATATTCTAAGGGATAGTATGTTAGCATCTCAAAAGTAAGAGGTCAGGAAGCGGTTTGTTGATATGTATCTAGTACATATCTTGTTCAGGAAGAAGCACATTACTGAAAACACCTTGTGCATCGACAAGCTCTGTGTCAGCCAAGGGTCTATCACTGGCTTTTATTTCCTCATCAGAAATATCGGTCTGGTGGTTAATGACTAGGTAGGTCTTTTTTTTTTTTTTTTTTAAAGATTTATTTGACAGAGAGAAACACAGCCAGAGAGGGAACACAAGCAGGGGGAGTGAGAGAGGGAGAAGCAGGCCTCCCGCTGAGCAGGGAGCCCTAGGGGGACTGGATCCCGGGTCTCCATGATCATGACCTGAGCCGAAGGCAGTCGCTTAACCAACTGAGCCACCCAGGCGCCCCAATGACTAGGTCTTTAGACAGAAGTTGTCATTCGAGTTCAAGGGTTCAGCCTCAAGGTTTTGAGTCTATTTGATGGTTTTTCATTGACCTAAAACTGCATTCATTAGATTACCCTTGCTAAGACCACTGTGGTCAGTGGGAGGCCAGTAAGTGTTACCTTGCTGGCCCAGTGCCAGCTGATCTTCCCTGCCTGGTCCTCAGGCAAAGGGCTGGTCAGGCTTTCCCAAACTGGGAAGCATCAGTGGTGACAGACCTTTGTGAACACCATACAACCACCTCGATGATCAACACCATGTGGCCGCTGATACACCCATTACATCAACGCAGCTACGTGACACATCATAATGACCCAAGTCCACAATTTACATTATGGGTCACTGTTGTTCTTATACATTCCATGGATTTTGAAAAATACATAATGACTTGTATCTACCACTACAGTATTATACAGAAGAGTCTCACTACCATATAAATCCTGTGTTCTAGCTCTTCATCCCTACCCCCACCCCACTCCTGAAACCAATGATCTTTTTACTGTCTCCCCAGTTTTGCCCTGTCCAGAATTTCAGGTAGTTGGAATTATATAGTATTTAGCCTTTTCATATATATATATATTTTTTTTTACTTAGTAGCTATGCATTTGAGGCTCCTCCCTGTCTGAATTTGCATGGCTTCATAGCTCTTTCATTTTAGACTGAATAATATTCCATTGTCTGGATATACCACAGTTTATATACCCATTCACCTTCTAAAGGATATCTTGATTGCTTCCAAGTTTTGGCAATAATGGATAAAGTTGCTAATTAAAAAAGAAGTGGCAGGACACAATTGTTTTCTTTCCAAATTAAAGCCAGCTAAAGGATTATAAATTATAATTTTATAAGTTACTATTATTTAAAAGTAGAATGTATTAATTATAAATGTATGTTATAAATGTCACACAATATAGGAGAATAATTTTTAAACCTTCTGAAGTGATTACTCTTAAAATCGTTCATTACTAATGAATACTTAGGATGCCCATTATCATTCTAGAATCCATGATTTTATATGATTCTGAAAGTAATCATTCTGTAATCTGGAAGTAACAGTTTTAAACATTATCTGGGCATAGCAATAATAAAAATGTTGTGTTAAAAGGTGGTATTTTGGGGCGCCTGGGTGGCTCAGTTGGTTAAGCGACTGCTTTCAGCTCAGGTCATGATCCTGGATACCCGGGATCGAGTCCCACATTGGGCTCCCTGCTCTGCGGGAAGCCTGCTTCTCCCTCTCTCACTCCCCCTGTCTGTGTTGCCTCTCTCACTGTGTTTCTCTCTATCAAATAAATAAATAAAATCTTAAAAAAAAAAAGTGGTATTTTAAAAATTACTTGTGAAAAGCAGTATTTATGTTTACTAAATACCAGAGGTGTTGGCTCTCGAGTACAATCTTCGAGTAGCAACTAGTAATGTTACAAGATTTATAAACCATAATAGGTGCATCACATAAGGTACTTTCTTATTATCCTTAATAATAGAGCTAGCATTTATTGGACATTTAGGTATCAGGAAATATGTAAGGCATTTACATAGCCTCTCAGTCCCTCACAACAACCCTACAAGGAAGGCAGTTTCCTCACTGAGATTCCCATTGCACAGATGAAGAAATCAAGAGGTTATGCAATTTTCTCAGGACCAGACCTCTACCAAGTGGTGGAGGCTGGCTCTATATTCAGGCTAACTCTGAAGCCTATGACATACTGTCTTGTACACTGTCCTGAAGTAAACATATGATCCCTACAATCTGGGGAATTTGCCTTCCCAATAGCTTCCAAAAAACTATTAACTCATGTGCTACTGATACACATCTTTGTATGTTTTCTATTACCTATTAAATTATTCCAGGGAAATTAAACTTTTTAATAATGAGACTTTCAGAACATGACATGCAAAACCACCTGCTAAATTTTCTTTTTTTGAGAACCTTCCGGATATAGAGGAGAAACATTATATTGGTAGATTAAGGAACTGAAATGAAAATGAGACAATCTCTTGCTTCTAGTGCCCTGTAGGATAAAGCTATCTTATATACAATGAGAAAGAATTTTGCTTTACATTAATTTTAGCCTAAAAGTTCCTTCTTTTGAAAGATGTTAATTCATCTCTACTTGGGCATCCTACAGTGTTAGCTCATAATTTTATTCTTGGTTTCACAGCAGATGACATTTTATCACCAATCGAACACCCTAGTAATTCTGTTCCATAGCTACTGAGAAAAGACATATTACTCCATATAAGTTGAAATGTTAATAGCACACTATAAATTGCCCCTAAATTGGCACTATCAGATTTCTCACTAAACACCTACATTAAAAATAGTATAGAGATACTGATCATTTTCAATGCTCTTTCTTCTACAGATTCATTTAGACTTTTACTATGTTACTAAGACTATTACTAACAATGGAAAACAATCAGCTTGGACTTTATGTGATATGTATGTTTTTTAAGGTAAGCATTTACATCTAATATGCTTATATCATTAACTAGCCTATAAACTGAGATTCTCTATGGACTAAAGATCAACTGAAATATTTTGAAAGTGATGGCAAGTATTTTCTGGGCTTGAAAATACATTACTCTAACCATTCTGTTAGAACTTTAAAATCTCATAAAGTCTTATTTTTTTTCATATGGTAGAAAAAGATAATCATCATTTATTCTGTTGCTAAATAGTGAGTGTCCAGCATTAAATATATGCCAAATTCAGTGACCTATTAAAGTAGACAGCATTACTTAGTATAAGCTTTGGGTACAAATTGCTTCCAATTGTCTTCAGCTGTTAAAAATAAAAAAAAAAGGCAGCACCTGGGTGGCTCAGTTGGTTGGGCGACTGCCTTCGGCTCAGGTCATGATCCTGGAGACCCGGGATCGAGCCCCACATCGGGCTCCCTGCTCGGCGGGAGGCCTGCTTCTCCCTCTCTCACTCCCCCTGCTTGTGTTCCCTCTCTGGCTGTGTTTCTCTCTGTCAAATAAATAAAATCTTTAAAAAATAAAATAAAATAAAAAAATAAAAAAAAGAGAGTCTTCAACTATCTTAAAAATCAGGCAAATACTTTTATAAGTTTAAGAAGGAAAAAAAGATGCCAAGTTTATAATCAGAAGTTGAATTATTTTACTATTCAAAAAGATGACATAAAACAATAATAAAAATGGGAAAAATGAATCTATATCCTACTATTGGAGATATTATTGATTTATTAACCGACACACAAATCTCATTCTCTCATTTGTCTTCAGACCAGGAGATACAAAAGCCTAATGTATGCTTTCCTAGCCTCTCCACAGCTGGAGGTCGCTCCGTGACTAAGTTCTGGCCTATGAGACATCTGCCGACGTCTGCTGGTAGCTCGGCTTTCCCACTTCTCTGCCTTGAACGAGGCATGATGTGGGTAGGTGAGGTGTCAGACTGGCTATTCTGCTACCATAAATGAGGAGAAGCTCAGGAGCACTGCAGAGGCATCATCCTGAGGGGGCCACCATGGCCTGCCCCCCAATTATGTTTGAGGTTCAAA
>PITA01001579.1:131437-189285 GCA_004023965.1 Spilogale gracilis
ATAGACTATCAATGAATCACTACCAATGAATTTAACATTTGAGTCCCTATCTTTTGGTTGTTTTTTGAGTGATTAGATCAAAACTAGACTTATACCATACCCACAGTTAAGGGAAATGGGAAGTTTTTCTTTGCATTATTATTTTCAAAATATTGTTTGGTAGTTGAAATTGCTCTAAACTGCTCTAAATGGTTGTGTAATAATAAATCATATAATTTATCACAGAAATTATGATAGCTGAGTCCTCTGTTCAAGCTTTAAATGACTGATGTGTTGCAGGGATTATGGGGACAGGCATAAATGGTTAACAAAATAGGTATGTAATCAGAGTTCCTGGATTTACCTAGAAAACAGTAACTTTATGGAAGAATTTGACTTTCTTTTCTCTACCCTGCTTGAAAACAGTAAAATATTTCTTCAGAGTGGTATAAATTATTCAAGTAAATATTGTTATGAAAGACAATGACTATTATATTTTTCCATGAAAATCTCAAGTATTAGTTAAGGTATCTTCTATAATATAATTATCCACAGTGCTGGTAAAAACTGAATTTCTCTAACACTTGCATCCATTCTTGTTATCTATATTACATAGTTTAAGCTATCTGGAAGGGTCTCTTGTTAAAAAAATATGTAGAAAGGTAGTTTCTATGCTAAAAACACTATGCTTTTAGTTAGTAGAACTAATACCACTAGCTGAAAGGTTTGTTATCTACCATATAGAGTTAAAATAGCTGAGTTATAATTTCTTTTTCTCTAAAATAAAATTTCTCACCCTCAAATATGTATGTATATACTTACATGTGAAAGAATATGACTTTCCTCCATGTTTTATTATAACTACACCAGATCCTGTTTAAAAAGGTCAGTATACTTGTGATCTTCTACTATCAATTTCCATATAAAACTGACCCTCATATACTATGTATTTTCTTCTCATTGTTTGAACAATATTAGAATTCTACATCCTTCATTTCTGAAAACGAGACTGTTGTTCCAAATAGAGAAGTATGACCTTCTACAGTTGACAGAAAATACCTTCCAAGTACTGAATATAAAATACTGTCCTTGGCTTAGGACTCTTTAACGTGATTTAAAATATCCTTGTTTAAAATGCTCCTCAGAACTAGGAGACTATTTTGCCTTCTCTCAGGATGCTCTGTCAGAATTTACGAGGAATCTGTCCATCCTCCTCACTTCCTTAGCCCTGTCTTAGAAGAAGGATGCCATGCCCTTCCAGCAACTAATTACTCACCTCTGAATTTACTGACAAAGATCTGAGGTCCCGGAATCTCATGGGTCAAAGACATGGCCTGCAAATATTTATCCATGTTTGCCCAGGAAACAGGCTGGGCAAAGGTGAGGGTGTTGGAGTGGCCTCAGCCTTCCATCACACTGGCTCACTGTAGAACGTGCTCCACAGCAGGAAGCCGACCAAACTTTTGTCAGGCAGAGAGAAAATTCCAGAACAATTCAGTTAGCAGTGGGGTGCAAGTGCCTACCTGTTCCAGGACTGGACTCTGCAGATGCCAATTCCAGCTCCATTCCCACAGGCTCCTTTGTGCCTGGCTGAACCATTCACTCCTTCCACAAACCACTGAGCATCTACAGCTACATGACCCACACCACCTCCAATCCCTGTCCACCAACCTCTGCACAGCTGTGTCTGTAAGTCTCTTCAGTACTACTAAGTACTTCAGTTCTGGTTCTGCGTCTGCTCTTCCTCCTCTCTGACTTGATCTTTCGTACTGGGCTCTGTTCAGCTTCAATCCACGACTGTCATGATACACCACCCTGGCAGTCTTTGAAACCCAGACTCACACCTCAACTCTCAGGATTACTGGTAACTGCCTCCTATAAAGAAACTGCCTTCCTAGCATGGTTTCTAGCCTTTGGGACCCGTGAGCCACTGGCCTAGTCCATCAAATAAAATGCCACTAAACATTCTTACGTGTGTGTAGACTTCCACAAGGCAGAAGCGTAGTGCTGGGATGCTTGCTACCAGCCAATCCCATTTACAAGTTTTTGTTTTTCGCTTTTTGGGTTTTTTTTTTTACAGAGTAGCCTATATAGATGCTGACTCATTATAACTCCAGGTAGCCTTCTCCTAAATCAAGTAATTCTTGACAGAGAAACTTAGGCATACCTCCATGCTTTCTTAAGAGTTTTTCCAAAATGTCTTCAGCATAAGACATAAAATAATGAAGTGGCAATAGAAGATTTGGGCAATAGCCACTTCAAAATTGAAGGATGGCTTTAACTACTTTTCAACTCTTCTATAGCTTGATCTTCAGTGTGGTGCTCAAGGGTAACCAAGTCCGTGGTCAGGTGGCTGCTGCCATGTAAGGCTCTCTATTCCAACAGTCTGACATCACAGCAAACAAACTGGACTTTGTCCAGACCCTTGAAAGATGCCAATTACACTTCATCCGTCTCAATCATGATGCCTGTGAAGAAGTAGTTATCACTGTTCTACCACCTCTAGAGAGCATCACAAAAACAAACCTATGAAGTTTAACAAAAGATTGCATTAAAAAACATAATTCTGTTGTAAACCGCTTCTCCCAGTTTCTAGGCCTGATGACAAAGTATGGCAGATATATGGTTTATATGGAAAATGTTTTGTTTGCTTCTTTTAAGTGAAGTGTCTGCGTATTTTGCTTCATACCTGTAGATTCAAAGTTGTAACACAGCGACCCAAAAAAACAATGGAACGCATATCGTCCTCACTTCAATGAACGCTTTTCTTTCACTGACATTTATATACACAGGGAATTTGAATGGCTACAACAAGAAAAATGTTTTTCTACTCTAATATGATCACAATCATATATTTTACCAATACTTAGAATTTTATCAGGCAACATGAAATCAATTACCAAGTATTTTTGAGCACATAATCGGTGCCTAGCATGTTAACTTCCTTCTGCTTACTCCATAAGAATTCACATCTGTAGGATGTTGCTGTGCTTGTGTCTTGTGGTTATGTTCTTCCAGGTAGACAACAGACTGAGAAGTATGGGAATGCACCCAGATTCTTTCCTTTCCTTTCGAGGATGTCAGGCTCACCAGATCTCAGTACAGTAATGCAGGTATTGATGATTAACAGACCCAATCATCAGAAGGACAAAATGAGGAACAGCAGATAGTGAGAAAGACAACTCAAATAGCTAAACTTAAGGTGAAGGTGATAGGGATGGGGGTAGTGGAGAGAAAAGATTCATCAGAGAATGGCAAAGACATTTCAGGGCCTCTAAACCATACACTATAATGTAGGTAAATTCAAAACAGGTAACTACAATGAGTACTAATCTTGACTATTACCGTGTTCCAATGTACACAGAAATAGCAAGTCCTCAGATTAAAGTAATTTTTTTCCTATGATCTCCAGAAGAATGCTTACTGGGGAACTAGGAAATTAAGAAAATTAAAAATTTCACTCAATTTTTCATAGGAACAGAATATTTCTCATCCCTAATTGTGTATTCAAGGGGTTAAGTACACCCTTGTGAAATCTGTGTTACATATAAAAGTAGACAAATAGATACACAAAGGTTATTTGTTTAACACCAGATGATGTTTTTATTTTTATTGTGAAACTCAGAGCCCCATGGCTGGCAGGCATGAACATCTTCAGTGTTAAAAGTCACTAAGGAAACATGATTAACTATTTGCAGATGAAGTTGTTACTAAAACCATAAAAGGCCACTGGTTTAAAACATGGTTTCTGGGTGCCTGGGTGGCTCAGTCGTTATGCGTCTGCCTTCGGCTCAGGTCAGGATCCCAGAGTCCAAGGATCAAACCGCCCCCCCGCTCCTTGGCGGGAAACCTGCTTCTCCCTCTCTCACTTCCCCTGCTTGTGTTTCTTCTCTAGCTGTGGTTCTCTCTGTCAAAAAAAATAAATAAAACCTTAAAAAAACAAAACAAAACAAAACCCATGGTTTCTCAACCTCAGCACTATTGACATGCATGGTGCTTAATTCTTTGTTGTAGGAGCTGTCCTGTATTCTGCTGGATGTTTACCAGTACCCCTAGTGTCTACCCATTAGATGCCCAGTGGCACATAGCCCCAGATGTGATAGCCAATATCTCCAGACATTGCCAAATGTCCCCTGGTGGGAGTGGAGGAGGGCAAAATAACCCCAGGTGAGAACCAATGGTTAAAACAAATAGTTCCATTACAATAATGATCTGAATACTTTTATAGAACTATGTACTAGGCACAATTCAATTTAATCCTCAATAATGACTCTAATGGGTGGCTCAGTCTTTAAACATCTGCCTTTAGCTCAGGTCGTGATCCCAGACTCCTGGGATCAAGCCCCACATTGGGCTTCTTGCTTGGCAGGAAGCCTGCTTTTCCCTCTCCCACTCCCTCTGCTTGTGTTCCCTCTTTCACGGCCTTTCTCTGTCAAATAAATAAATAAAATCTTTAAAAAGAAAAAAGTAACTCTTATGAGGTAGGGTCTATTTTAGCCCCCATTTTACAGATGAGGAAACTGAGGTAGAGAGAGATTAAGTTACTTGCCCAAGGTCACTGGATACAGAAGTGACAGAGAGGGAAGTCAAACCCAAGGAATCTGGTTCTGGAGTATGTGCTTCTAACATCTACATGTACCTTCCCTTCCCAGGATATCAGGTTAACCAGCTGATACAGACAGAATACATACAAATGAGAATTATTTTCCATTCAAAATTTTTAATAGTCTTATAACATTGAGTGTCTTATATACCCGTAGTGAGTTCAGAAGAGTCATTTGTAAAACAGGAACAATAATGAGATTAAAATAAGATACTTTATCAAAGGTACTTAGGACTCAAAAAGTTCAAGAATAATGACTAGAACATTTTTATTTATCCCTACTCTTTACATGTGGATATATCTTTGGTTTCTCTTCCCTGTTTACCTGTATATAGCAATTAGAATCAGTTATACAATGAAACTACTATAAAACCTAGCTTCCTCTGCTTTGGGTTACTCCTACCAGTAACTGGGAGCACAAGGCACTGCCTGAGTTACAGCCTGGCTGATCACAAGCCACCGCAGCAGGCCACACAATTTGCCAATGGCTGCTGAACAACTCTAGCATATGAGCTTTGCTGGGCTTCACAGACTACATCACACATAGTATCCACAGACAGTAAGTAGAAATCCCCCCAAAGATGTCCACCTCCTAATCCCTGGACCTGTGAAATGTAATTGCATAATGCATAAAGAGAGCTCACAGATGTAATGAAAGTTACATCTAATTATCTAAGGATAACTAAGGTAACCTTAAAACCCAGAGCTAAGCCTGGATTATCTAGGTGGAGCCCATCTAGTCATGTGAGGCCTTGAAAACACAGAATGCTCTTTATCTGGGACAGAAGAGACGTAGCAGAAGGGAAAGTCAGAGATTTGGCTGAGCGGCATGCGAGATGATGTCAGTTTGAAAATGGAGGGGTGATGGGAACATGAATGCAGGCAGCCCTGATGAGCTCAGAGGCCTCTCGCTGACAGCCAGCAAGGAAATTAGGACCTCAGCCCTGCCAACAACCTGAACGAGCCTCTAAGTGGATTCTCCTCCAGAGCCTGCAGGTAAGAGCCCAAGTTGTCTTCATTTTTGGCTTATGAGACCTGGTGCTGAGAAACCAAACAAGCCCACTCACTCTGACCCACAGAATGGTGAGACATTAATTTATATTGTTTCAAGCTTCTACGTTTGTGAAAATTTGTTAGAGCAACTACAGAGAACTAACACAGCACATGACATGCCTGGACAAGGAAGAACAGTCACTCACCCACCGCCATACCACGAATTACTGAGTGGCCGACAAGGGTTTAGAAACCCGGGTCTTTCAACCCCCAAAGTATTTCTTTCAATAATAGAAATCTGCATCATCCTGGCAGCAAATGGTTTTACACTGGATTACTCACCGGCTCCACACAACAGCCATGAAAGCCATTTACAGGATGAGAAAGGCTCAAAGGCATTGTGTCCATACACCGGGTTGGCCTGTTAATAAGTGACAAAGCCATGTGCTCCTTCATCTCTTTGCCTTTGCATGTGCTGCCTTTAAGAGTAAAAATGTAAAAAGTATAGAGGATTAAACAAAGCAAGGCATAAAAGCACAGAAAGACAAATGATTTTTCTGCTGAAGGGAAACAGGTAAGAATTTGTGGAACTAATAAGATTTAAGTTGGGTCTGGATGGACAGGTAGGATTTCCAAAGATGAATGCTAAGATGCAATTTTTTTTTTTGAAACATAGAATTAGATTCTGGTGTGTGTGTGTGTGTGTGTTTTAACTGGTCACCATTAAAGTATATGGGCTTTATCTCATGATGAAACAGCACCATGAGAGGCTGTTAAATAGCATCTCTGGGTAGATATGCTTGATTAATGAACTAGTATTTCACAGGTATATCTGTATCACAGTTAACAGAATTAACATGAAAATGCTGGTGAATTGCCATTTCAAGGACCCAGAATTTTGTGTAGCAAATATATAGCAGAACCCCAGACAATCTGCCTCTAACAAGTAGTCCTATGACAACGACACTTCCAATAAGACAAATGCAGCTGGATGCAGCAGGATGGGAGGCAGACCTCTGTGTAGGCCAGAAACCCTGTCTTCTCCAACACTTAGAAGGCTCTATGAAATGGCCATATGGGTACTAAAAATCAATATTCCACCCCTTGACCACAGCTGATTAGACACCTAACTACAGCTGAGTCAGATTCTCCATTTCTGGGAATTTGGAATTGAGTCTCTGAGACACTTTTTGGAATATTAGTACTTAAACTCATTGGGCATGTAAACTAAAGGATTGAGTCGTAGAGAGCTTGTTTGCAGAGGAAAGAACAAGGCAGACAGATCTAGAGACTAAAGAGCAAGTAGCCCAGGATAAGAAACTGGAGGATAACAGTCTTGGTTCCAGTGGCTTCCAGATTCCTCCTTCCAGACCCTGTCATGTCTTGTTGCATTTCTTGACTTGGATCCATGAGATACCCTCTCTTATCTTTACAATAAATATCCCTCCCCACTTATCTTAACCTAAATTGAGTGGGTTTATATTGTTAAAACAAATGATCCTCACATCAAACTCGCAGAAAAAGCACTTGGGACCATGTGTCTTTTCTCTGTTTCAAACACTTGGGAAAACTGCAAGACTAGGTTATTCTACTTGTCTGCCTTCTTCAAACACATCAGAGTGCTGAATCCTGCTACAGATCAAACAAGTGAACATACGGGTCCATCATGACTCCATGGCTGCCAGCCCCAACTGTGTGCCAGTAAGCTGCATGTTTCCCTAGTCAACTTTCTTGTTGCCCCTAGTCATCCTGCAGCCACCACCCCATCCTCCAGTTCCAACCACTGTGGCCCTCTTGAAAGAACTGTCTCTGTACTTCCCTAACTTGCCTGCAGTATGGATTCCATGCCAAACATGCCACCAGACCTGCTCCAGAAGGGTGTCAATTTCTGCCCGCTTGTTACCAAATCCGAAGGCCAGTTCTTAGTCCTTATCTTGTTTCTCAGCATCATTTGACACTGCTGAGACTCACAGAGTAAAATGTTAAATATTCAAATATGCCACAGGGTACCATACTCTGCTAGTTTTTTCTTCCTGTGCTTATGATGTCCTTGCTTATTGTCTCTTCCTCTGTGAATCCAGTAAATGTTGATGTTCTTCAGGCCTCAAGTCCTGACTCTTGTTAATAGGGATACTCTATCCCTGAGGGAGCTTAACAGTCTTAAGCCTAATGGTTTTAAGATTAGTATTTCTAGTTCAGTCCTGTCTTTGCAGTGCTTACTATGTATTTCCAACCCCTGTGAGAGATCTTCCACACCTGGACATCTTTCACATTTAATGCAAAACACCCCAAACCAAATCCATCTCACCTCTCCCCTCTTCTCCTTTGCCTGAGTCCACCCCATTACCCCATGCACAAAAACCAGGAACCCAAGCATCCTCTTCAACTCTACTTCCTCCTTCCACCTCCCTATAAATGTTTACAAGCTTGTGTAAATGTTATCTTTTATATATCTCAAGGATCTCTCCTCTTTGGCTCTCCCCATCATCCCTATGTGAAGTCAGCCACTGTCACCTCTCACCTGTTTTATTGCAAAGTCTAACAAGTGCACGACTCCACCCTTATCCAAAAATGCAAATTTGATATTATTTGTCCAGTGCATCATCACTTAGGACCAAGTAAATATGCTTTGTTGTTACTTCTATACAAAATCTGAGTGTCGAGTCAGTAACAACGCTTACTCTGACTCACAAACCTTTCTTGGTAGTATACCTCATTAGGAATTTAAAATTAATATTTCACCTGTCAAGATGGTCATACTTTATGAATTGTCCCCCTTAAAAATTAAATAATTGTAAAATTATTCTAAAACCTAGAAGTCACAGTTCCCCAAGACTAAGGAATGAAAAGGAAGCACATTTAGACTTCCTTTCAGAGACTGTCCTCTTTCTCTCCATCTTGACTTAAACAACTTCTTTTTTTGACTTAAACAAATTTTCAGAACTTCCAATTGCTTTCATTAAAGCTTTAAGTATTATTTTAGATAATTAAACACAATCATGTATATATTATGTATAAACATACTATTAAGGTATATACA
Source organism: Spilogale gracilis (assembly GCA_004023965.1). Classification (NCBI taxonomy): domain Eukaryota; kingdom Metazoa; phylum Chordata; class Mammalia; order Carnivora; family Mephitidae; genus Spilogale; species Spilogale gracilis. Next base: position 140,053 of record PITA01001579.1, read on the forward strand.
CATACGTTAATACACACTAATAAACATGTCCTTCATGTTGAACACAATATTATTGAGAGAAGCTTTTCCAAACAAACTGGCCATGGGTTTTACTTCCAGAATAAGTATAAAAACAAACCAAGACAATAACTAAAGAACGAAAACCAAAATGAAAACAAACAAAAGCAAAACGCCAGCACGTGGTTTGCCACAAGCTGAGATGGAGTATCACCAGCTCTCACGCTCCTGTCTCCCCTCTCCTTCTCAGGCAAAGGGGCGACTTGGTGACCCCTAGTTCTTTAGTCAATATGGGTAAGATCCTCAAGGATGCCACAGGGGTTGTGGGAGGAAGATGCGTGTCAGACAGACCCAATGTCGAATCCCTGGTGAAGCACGCAGGATCTCTGGAACCCTGCACAATTTGTATGACCCTTCTTGGCCTTAATTTCCTTTGTGTTAAATGGGGAAAATAATACCAAATTCATAGGGTTGTTCTGAGAATGAAGTGAGTTACATGGTTAAAGTGGTTAGCACAGTACCTAACAAGAAACAAACACTCATCAATGATATGCTGTAACTACTTTCATATTTTTTACCACTTTAGAATTAAAATTACAGATAAAAGAGAAAAAAAACCTATGCAAAGATGAGATTGTAAAAATCTAGTTATTGGTTGTTTTAATTATATATAGATCAAGCTACACAGAAAATCACTTAAAGAGACTATTCTCAGAACAATAAGAATAACATGCATTCTACTGGGGGAAAGAAGGAAGCATATTATAGAGTATAACTAAGAAGCAATAGTTTTTATTAAACGTGTGGTCTTAATTGCTCCCTCTATTTTAAGCCTAGATAAGAAGAGAAAATTATCAGGTATTGTTATTGTTGTTGTTCTTTAGCAAATTAATAGCTGAAGTTTTAAGAGTCAATTAAAGAATAAATAAATTATTTTAAATATTCAGGCAAAATTCTGTTTAAGGAAGAAATACCTAACTGAGGTCTTCTTACATGACGAAGGAAAACTCTAGGATTCGTAATATACAGATGTTCTCTCTTATGACCGCTAATGTGCTCTCTGCCCCTGGGGTTTGCAAAGACAGGGTACTTCAGAGTGAAGTAAGGGAGTGCGGATCTCACCTCGAGGTGGAGAGTTGGAGGAAGACCCATCCCTCCCTGACAGTTCAGTTTATCACCTTCAGATCAGCTCTTGAAAGTGCTGTCTGCAAAAATCCCCCAGTGCTTTGGAAAGCCCTAACAACTCTATGGTGATGCCTGAGATTTCTAATCAATCAAAGACATTCATTCCTGAGACAGCCTTCCAGCAATTCCGCTGAGAACCCAGGCCCACAGATTCGCTAACCGAACATGTAACTAGGCAATTTTCTCCCGGAAGTCTGAAACCTAGCAGCAAGCGCCCCACAGGTCAGGGAAAAGGTGATCTGTCTGTTTACGGGTGCTAATGTCTGGAGTTCACTTCTCCTGCTTCCAGGAAAGCGTAAGTACTCTTAGTCCCTGCTGACAAGCACAGTCATTTCGTGATGATTAAAGTGCCTAATCTAACATCTACAGCCCCACTTCTGCAACTCTTCTGCTCTCCACCTTGGTGTCATTAGCTCCAACTCTCTGGGAGAGAAAACACAAAAGGATGGAGGATGATTAATAGCATGGGTAAAAAATATGAAAGAAAAAGTCAGCTAACCTAAGACAGCTAAAATTAATACTTGATTACCTGTGGCATATTTGGCTGTAAACTCCTAAACCTCTATTACCACGATAAAGTCAAAATAGAAGAGTTAGGTCAAAGATTTTATGTATCAAGAACACATACATCCAGATTCGTTTTCCTAAAGAGAAATCTACAGTCGGTTAACTCAAACTTGGCATTACAGTTTCATAAACTTCTAGTCCTCAAAGAAGTTCCTTTGAAATGCCTAAATTCTAATGCCTTTACCTTATGAAAAGCTGGGGTGTAATTCTCCAGATCACAGGTGGGTGGAGAACTACAACCACACAAGCACTACACTGAATCCCAGATTGACAGGCAGATTCTAATGAAACTACATTAAAGAAGCATTAAGAAAGAAATAGATGAACAGCCTTTCCCCCAAGGGCAGCTGTTTTTAAACCTCTGTATTTTAGCTCATCACACTATGCTTTATCTTGGAATAGGACACTTTCCTATTTATAAAATTGTCTCTTCGATTTCAATCAATTTTAGAAACATTGACAAGGCTTGAGAAATGCAAGTATCTTTTGATTTTAATTTTTCCTATCTTCCTCACCACGAACAGCAAGCAGGTTTAAATGCTAACACTGAAGAAACAGTTGAGGGGTGCATAAAAAAAAGAGAAAAAGAAGACTAAAACATACTCATGGTCAGCAAAGAATACTTCTAATTTTACATTAACCAATTTTTATTAAAGAAACCCTAACATGAAATAACTTAAAAATTAAAAATAAAATCATAGGTCAAAAAGTTTTCTATTATTTTAGGTTGAATCATAAGAACTTAAGCTTAAATTCAGCCAAAATGTTCTTCAGAAAGTCTTTAAGAATACAATGTTCTGGGGCACCTGGGTGGCTCAGTCATTGGCGGCTGCCTTCTACTCAGGTCATGATCCCAGAGTCCCAAGTTCAAGCCCCACATAAGGCTTCCTGCTCGGCATGAAGCCTGCTTCTCCCTCTCTCACTTCCCCTGCTTGTGTTCCCTCTCTAGCTGTGTTTCGCTCTGTCAAATAAATAAATAAAATATTTTTTTTAAAAAAAAATATAATGTTCCAATAAAAGGAAGTAAACTTTTAGAACATTAGTTGATATTCTGTTTCCAAATCTAATCCTCCAGGCATAAACTACAAAGTTAATAAAGAGCAGATTAAAACCAACCAAGAACAAATTATTAATTCCGTTTTTCCATTTCACTCTTCAATTCTTGTTTTAAATGCACTAGGAATCTTTGCTGCAGACACACTTAAAGCTGCGGCAGCTCTAATAATCAACGGATCTTATCACAAAGGGTGTAGATACTTTCTAAATGAAAGCACCATATGCCTAATTATTGAGCTAAATTTATACATGTAGCTATCTCTGAATGAAACATTTTCAGCCTTTTGGCTCTCAGAATATTTCCTTCCATGCCCTTAAGGTATTTATTCCTCGAGAGTTCATTCTTCTCCTTTTCTCCCGCTCTCCCCTAGTCTGAGCATTGTGTGACACACCAGGCCAGAAAGCCAGAGGTAACTGGACACTGATGAATGGTCACACTCTCTACGGTCTTCTCAAGGATGAGCATCCCTTCTGTGAGATCACAACTGAAAAGAGGCAAAAGACTGCTTACTTTCCTGCCATAGGAAGCAGGAATTTCACAACAACCGACTATGGAGGTAACAGTAGAAAATATAAGTTAGTATTGGTTAATGCAACAATACTGCAGCCAAAGCTTCCTTTTCTTTCTTGGAAATGACTTCTTAAATACAGTTACGGACACCGCTTTCTCAACAAAAGTCTCAGCTTATTACTCTAAACAACCCCTAGTTACTGATAAATAAATAGCATTTATTGAATAATGAATGCTATGTGCCCGGCACGATGCTAAGAGATTCACATGTATTTCCTATTCCAATTCTCACAATGACTCTGCACAAAGAGAAATGTTAGCCCCATTTCACAGGTGTGGAAAGGGAGGCTCAGAGGGTTTGTACTCTGTCACAATGCTTCACAGTCTGACTAGAATTTTGGTGATAACCTTAAACCGTTTGTCAATTTGGTTACATTTAAGACAAATTGCCTTCTTTGTTATATTCTGGGCTGTGAACCTATGGTACACAAAAAGGTGTCTCCACACTTAAGGGGTCTAAAACCTAGTTGAAAGATAACATATATGCCCATGAAATTAACAACCCACAGAGCAAAGCCAGAAATAACAAATACCATGGAAATTTGGAAAAGGGAGAGAAATCAGTAAATGTTGGGAATGTCAGAAAGGGCTTCATGGAGGACACAGATGTTGAGCACATAAGAGGTCATTCCAATTGACAGGAATAAACTAAACAAGGCAAAGCCCTTAATTAGTTATATTCTGGAGATGGTAACTATGCAAGTTGAGCTCAAGCAGTTCAGTTTAGTTTAACTAAAGCTAAAGTCCCTCCTTATTTAAAAGCTATGACTCAAGAAGCAAACTGAGGCAGATTTCGAGAAGACCATGATTGCCAGCCTAAGGAATGGAGACTTCTTCATTCAAGGGCAATGTTTTTCACACTCTAGTCACTCAACCAGCTGTATCAGTCACCTGGGAACATGTTAAAAATACAAATTCTGGGGCCCATTCAGATCTACTGAATCAGAAACTCTGCAGGCAGTGCCCATCAATCTGTGTGTGTTAACTTACCCCCCAAGGGATTCTGAAGCTGGCTGAAGTTTGAATCCATACTCCATAGGAAAAATCTCTGAGACAGGTAACTTGAGAGAAGTGATATATTAGGAAAAACTAATCTAATAGTGATTTACAGAATGAAATTGGGAAAGGGACCATTTACAAATCATAATATTCACACAGCTTCTATCATGCAATTATTTATACGGGAGAACCCTTTTCAAGGAGCTACAAAATATTAATTGGGAAACAGAAGACCACAGTTCTTTCCCAAAATATCACACCTTCTTACAGAGAAAATTTTTATTAAATTCTAATGTCTCTAGTGGAATGTAACCCCAACCTATTACTTTTCATTTCAGTGTGGTATTATAAACATTACTTATAAAAACATCATTGTCTCAACAATATTTGCCAGGGGGACAGGGAGAGACCCAAACCAAATTTAATTAGGTGTCTCATGTATACAACTGAAACCTAAGAAAAATGACAACTCTTATTAAATGTAGTCCACAACTCTGGATAATAAAGAACAGAAATGAATGAGGATGCTACCTAATTTCAAAATCACATACCTGAAAAACAAAATACTGAGTAAATATAAAGTAGGCTAACTTTTAAATAGAACAAACTTTTATATTCATTTAAGTGTTGACTTTCAAAGGAGTATCACAGTATCTACATTTATTTCAGTGATATTAAATCTGCCCAAAAAATTCTTTATGAGCAACCTGCACAGCCAGTTTATGAGTCATACAAGAAAATGAATACAGTTTTTCATTTTATAAATCATTGTGAAAACAACATTAAAACGAGAAAAGGTGTTTCCTACATTGATTGATCTCTATTCACCAAATCTGGTTCTGAATAACTTTTAACTATTATAAAATATGAAGCTTTGCCTCAAAAGACAAGGGCTTGTAGCCTATGAGGATACACAGAAGGGGCTCCAAAGATGAGTGGACACCATTTTTGGATTCTGTGATTATATCAAGTGTGGGTATGTGTGTCACACTCAACCTGAATAACTCCTCTTGGTATGTTTCCTTAAATAAGCACATTCATTCAACAAATATTTACTGAGTCCTATTATGGGCGAGGCCCAGGGTTAGCTGACCCATTGGGTGCGTGAGGGGGAGGCTCTTTAACTTGCTCCCAACATGGTAGTCCTGGAAGGGATTCAGGACTATGAAGAGCCAACATCACAGAGATTCTGTACTTTTGGAGGAAGAGAAAACAAGTATTTCTAACCTGTGCTATGGCTTTATTTTATTACTGATAGAACACTTAATAGACAGTAATTTTTATTCACCCTAACTGCTAAAGCAGCTTAACATGGTAGTTAATAAATCATCTTCATTTTTTATGCCCCTCAAATTGCCCAACCCATCCAGCTTTCTTTTTGTTGTTGGTGGGTTGTTTTTAAGCTACTGAGTTCTTCATCATGCATTCTAAGCTAAGTAACCCCTAGGAGGCATAAATAATGAAGACTAACCAAAATGATTAATATGAGTAAATGTATACAATGTATTAAATACACACCAAGTACTACATAAAGTACTTTTTACACTTAATAAGAATGCCTTATAAAATTGCTGACTTAGGCTAATAACTCCTGAAAACACAGTATGGACTGTAGAAACATTTCTAATTATGAGATGAAAACCTATAGTTGACTAGATACATTATAATATTCGACACTGCTAGTTGACTACAAAAATAACATGTCTCAGAGAACAGCATCCTAAATATTCTAAAATTACTATCATCTCAAGCCACAAGTTATAAAAATAATATAGTACATTTATGTCAATCGTTATCCACCGTGTTAACACAGTCTCAAAGCCAAATTTAAATAGTTCTGGCGTTTGGCAGACTTTTATGAATTAACCAAGGTCAGAATAAAAATATATTTTGAAATGTACAGCTTCTCACTATCTTAAAAATGCATGACTAAAAACACATTATTTGAAGGAGTAGCAAAAATAAAATAGAAAGCTCAAATCTCATAAACAAATCATGCTTTTCATTTATTCTCAAGATACCTTAAACAACATGCATATTTATCATATTTAAAACTCTAAAGGCCTCTAACACATGACATATAATGTAATTTTCCTTCTGTAAGATTCATCTTTGTAAGACTTGCCATTTTCTGGCATCACTAAAATCACTTCTGAAATTCTATTTGGACTATCTTTGATCTTCAACAATAACCTTAAAATATTACAAACCATCCTGGTAAATTCTAAAAAAAAAAGAAGCCTCCCTCCCACCTTCCCCAGATCTTCAGAGAGGCCAATACTTTCCTCAAATATCTGATGCAAAAGCCCAACTATAACCTAACAATGAATATGAGCTGAAGGGGGTTGGCTGGGTCTTGGCTGAGGAAAACTGGACTATCCCAAGGTGCTTGGTAAGTACTCCTATCAATAGAGTACTTTTTATCCTAAGTGACCAACTCAGGGCAAAAGCAAATTTGGTTGTAAGTTTTTTTGTTTTTAGTTTTCTTTTAAATAAAATGTTGTCTATCACTCTACAGGCCCTTGCCTCCTTTCAGAGCCCCCATGTCCCACCAGTCAGCTTGTAAGATCCACCTTCTCTGAAGGACACCCCACTCCTTAGGCTTCCATGCTTTGCCTTTTCCCCAAATCCTGCCCCTTTAATAACTTCCTTTTTCCATCCAACTCACAATGAGGAAATGTAACTAGTCAACCAACACAGAAGAAAATGTTGCATAAGAAAAGCAAACTAAATACACAAGATACTGTTTTTCATCACCTATGAAATTTAAAAAATTCAACAGACTACATTCACTATATTACAAGTGAAAGTATAAACTGACTCTGGAAAGTAATCTCTCAAAATGTACTATGATCCTTTGACCCATTCATTTCCTCTTTCAGGAACTTAAGGGGAAATCCTACTTATGGGGGGGTCAGGGCAAGGAAAAATAGGATGGAAACCTAATGGATAAAGGTGTTTATCTCAGCATATTTTTATGAGAACAAAAAACTGGAAATAACCTAAATGTGCAGGTCCAAGGGAATGGTTAAATAAACTGTGAAGCTTGTACTTCACATATTATGCTATCATAAATTGACAGTTCAAAAGAAAATGAAAAAAGCACATATACATTGTATGGTTATAACCGTGGGGGGGAAAAAACCTAGATGTTGGAGTGGAGTAGTGTTGCATTACCTGTGACTAAGTGATAGGAATGTGAAGGATATATTTTTCTTTTTTCTGTTCCTGTGTACTTTCAAAATGGTTTTGCCTAAGCCAGCATTGGTTTGCAATGAAATGAGACAATGAAAGACACTTCCTTCTTCTCCAAACCTATTCTCACCCCTGCTAAGACAAATCTCAAAGTATAATAATTTCTGCTGGGCAACTTGAGTGATACACTTTTAACAGCAGCTGTAAGAAGCAATACATCAACAAAAGGGAGGCACTGATGGTGAAATTTCAGGCAGCTGGGAATGAGATTTTGAAACTAGGAACAGACTCCTGGGCTTCCTTAATCATTCCACAGGAACATCCTTTTTGCCTTATGCCCTGATATACAGTGAGGAATATACACCCTTTTAGTAGTTCCAGCACATATTCTCGTGAAAGGGGAACTAGGGTCAGACAATCACGTCCAAACACCAGTTCAGAGAAGCTGGACTGAGGCTGGAATTGGCCACACCCAGCATGGACCATAAGCCCTTGCCCCCATCCATGGGCCCTCTGGTTCCTTAGAAGAATCAAGTGCTCTTCACAGGACTTTGATGAGACCATTCAGTGAGAAAGGACTAGGTAGATAAGAGTTTCCAGCAGTAGCTCATGGTCTTTGCATGGCCTGAATTCACTCTCCCCAGTCATTCATAGGTCTGTGTCCAGGCCCCATGGCCACACTTTTCCTCATAACCCCTAGCCTCAGCAAACAGGCATGCTTGCCAGTGCTGTGACAAAGATAACATTAGTTCCTGGGGTGCACTGCTATTAGACCACCCCCACAGAAGCTGGTGTCTTTCCTTAGCTTCTCACCCCCTCTTCCATGCTTCCTCTCCCACCGAGTGCCCCGAGGAAGGGCTGGGGATAGGACAGTCCAGTGGGAGACCCACATCAATAGCATAAGACGTGCAAATCAAAGTGACTATAATAAGGCCCGCACGTCACTAAAAGGAAAGGATGTACAGCCAGTGGTGATGAGAACACAATGGGGCAGTTCAGGGACTGGGCCTTGATAAGCTTAATAACCAGGGAGACAAATGGACTGACAGAAAAAAGGAAGTGAGGGAGGCATTCTAGTTACCAAAGACAAGTAAATACAAAGGATGGTGGACTTTTTAATTTTATTATCTCTGTGCTGGATTATCTGCAGGACTGCTGGGCTCTAATGTACCTAAAGCAACTTCCAGAGGATTCAAGGTCTGTGCCTTTTAAATGCTCTTACGCCTTAATCTCATTTGGTTCTCTTTCAAGTACCTAATGATCACAGAAGTCTTTATCAGAACCCAGTGGGGGTAGGGCAGTACTGCCCCTTCTTCGGAGCTGAGGAATTTGCCAGCCTTGCTCTCTCAGGCAATATCTTACCAAGCAAAGATGTTCGTCTCCCTCTAGGATGGTCTCAGTGGGGCTTCTCACTGCTGGCCTGCCATTCAGGGTTGAGGAGGAGGGAGGGCCAGGCCAGCCAGTCTCCAAAACAGATGCTCTCATTAAGGTTGAGAAATCACAGGCGGAGTGCAGCCTTCAGGCTATGAGGGAGCTCCTGGCTCTGACATTAGTGCACTGGGGGACGCTCAGGAAGTCACAGCTCAGTGGGCCCTGTCTCTCACATGGAAAATGACGACTGGGCTTCAGGATCTTAAGAGGTCCTTCTGGGCCTTAAACCCTAATAAATCTCAGTATGTGGCTCTCAAAGAAGGGCAAAATCTTTGAGTTACAAAGTACAACTGACTAATGTGACTTTTGATTATTAGATGACAAACTGAGCAGACTATAACATTGATCATAATCAAGGAAATTTCTGTCAAGTATGAAATAATTTTCTTCTCATTTCTTAAAAACATTCCTCCAAAATTAAAACTGGTGAAATGCACTTTTCTCAATTTCTCCTTCTATTTTGGGGGACGGTTTCAATGCCTACGGAGGTAACTCGAGCGCTGTTTCCTCCACGAAGATACCACTTTAGGAAAGGGCGCGTCTGACTGAGAACAAGTGACAAATCCTCAAATACTTGAATACAGAAGCGGAAGAAGGATAGCATTTTAAAGAGACCTAAAGATTTTTTTGGAATTTGGAAGGAATCAGAGAAAATCAGAGTTGACAATAACACAATAAAATCATAGCTGTCTGGAAAGATCATCTTGAAGAACTGGGAATGTATCCTTTTAAGCACCAAACGTGATTTGAACTGTTTCTGGTAACTTTTTGGGACTTCCTTATCCACTTCCTGATTTACCCAACATTATGAAACAAAGTAATCTTCCGCTGATGGCTTTAGGCAGTAGCTAATAACAGTAATAATAGCAAGCAGCATCTATCATACATTCACAGCAGGCCTGATACCTTTCTAAGTGCTTGCTGTGGATGACCACATTTAAGCCTTCTGATCTAACGAAGTGGGTGTCCATCCACTGTACAAAATAAGAAAACTGAAGCTCTGAAAGATTCAATCACAACTTGCTTCAGCCCACTAAGTGGCAGGGACGCAGGCCCTGGTCATCTACGTCCAGACCAGCACTTCTCACCATGCCACAGTGCTGCAAGGAGACAGAGCAGGAACAGGCCAGGGTATCCAGACTCTAGGACCTATTTGGGCAAAGAAAACTGTGCTCTTATGATAAAGAGCCCATAGCTTGTTGTAATTTTTAAATGTATGTTTACTTTTTAAAAAATATAGTCCTTCAGGCTAGCCATCAAGTCTTCTGTTACACATCATGCAGTGTCAAGAGTATGTACATTTATGGTTTGAAAGAGCTCCCCCATGCTCTCACACTCTTCTCTAAGCTGCCCCTCTTTTCCTCTCCCTCCTTTTTGCCTCCCACCTGTCTTTGTAAAGAATGTCCAACTGAATGATTCAAATGCCTCTGCTTCCTGCTGAGATCTTTACCAACAGAAAAAAATGTCATGTCAAACTTTTGCTGGGTGGCTGTAAAAAGAAGAGGTTTTCTAAATCATGCCACCAGTAAGGTTTTTAAAAATGACTATAGTTAATGTAACTTAACGAATATAAAGTCAAATTGATAATACTGCAGAACTGTGTTCTGTACTCATTCTACAGTAGAGTCTGCAAATAATGAATGTGGCCAGTCCATTTGTATATTTCTGTGGCATTTTATTTAGTAGGCAAGCCATGTTAGGAACATGAGCAACAGTGACCAAGGAAGGATCTGGCTTCCATCCTCAACTCTCACATGATTTCCAGAATAGTCTCTGTCTCAGTTGCATCTACTGTAAAATGAATAAGCTGACTGATCTCTAAGGACTCATACAAAACAATACTTTATGACTTAGAGCATATATCTATTTTTAAAAATCAGAGAGTTAAAATTCTTATGGCATATTGTTGGTAAAAGAAAAAATTTACATAGTTTGTGTAAAGGATCTTAAAGCAGGTTTGGGAGTGAGGGTTAAGGCGGACTGGTTAGAGGCAGTTCAAACTACTTAACACTAAACAAGACACAAGGCTAAGAACTGAAGGAAAAGTCATGACTTAATTTTTCCAAAGAAAGAATCTCTTCCTTAAACTGCCAAATATTGGTTTCTCCTTTACCCTTTTTGTCTGCCTAGGGGAAAGGCATTTCTTAGTATCTGTGGAAGCCACAGAGTGGATGTTCCTATTTTGATCAATCAAAACTCATCTTTGACAAACACACACATTTTTATGGTCCCAGGTCCCAGGTTCTCTATTGGGCTATGGGCTATAAGCAGGTTCCAGTGCAGTTCTGATCTACCCACGTATATTTATCTCTCATCACTCACACTGATCCACAGGTATTCCTCCCCTCTGACCTTGAGACACATGCCTAACACTTTCCTTATTGAAGAATTTATACTACTACAGCTTATGGAATAATTCAATATAAATACATAGTTTCCCACTGAATTCCAACAAATTCAGATTTCATACAAAGGCACTTACTGTACATGTGAAATACTAAGATAAATTTCTTAGGATGGTTTATTTTATCAGCTCACCTAAAAAACACAGCAGCATTGACTCAAAAATGCATTTTTTACACTTTTCACACCTTAACTAGGTTCTAAGGCCTGTGAATCTTAAGTTACCTTGTAAGAGGAAGACAGAATATTCTTCTCAAATTATCAACAGCTTACAGAAAATTAAGCTGGACATAATTGATCAGCCATTAACAATCTTTTCTTGCTTTCATGTATTAAAGTTCAACAGTTAGCATCTACTCTACCACTTATACTGTTGAAATCTTAATTTATTCATGGACTTATTAAAGTGAAAAATTTTTTACAAATACTCTATGCCTAGCTGCTTTGGGAAAAGACCTAAGAGTGGGGAAATCTTACACTTGCCTATTGTCAATGTCAGGAATGTTTCAGAGTAGGGTGAACAGAGCAGGCAAGGTAACTGAGGGATATTTAAGTTCCTCTGGAGTTAGGTCTTCAAATTCTAGTTTTTATTATTTTGCAATTATTATTTTCCACAACAGAACTCCCATACAGATAAACTGAAAAGTTGAGTCTTCAAAATAAAAGTATTAGTCTGTCTGGGTGGATTCTTCCTACTTCTGACCTTTACTAAAAGGGTTAATCATCAAAGCTTAACACAAATGACAGACTCAAGAACAACATAAGGCTAGTGTGTAAGACATAAAAATATATTTTAACCATTAGCCATTAATATGAACATTTTCTTTAAAGTTATGATCATATAAACGTCTGGAATTTAAAAAACTAAAGAACGCTTTCAGAAACCTAAAGACAAGTGTGACCCCCACAGGTGACCAATACTAAAGCTTTACCTGAGAGACCCAAAGCTGACAGTCAGTCCCTTTACTTCTGTCCCATTTAGATTGGTGGAGATTCCAGTTTGAGAAGGGAGGAATCCTCTCTGACAAGTTGTCTTCAGCCCCTACTACTCAAGGATTCCCCATAATTCCAGGAGATGAAAACCAAAATTATCTATCCTCTAAATTAGGATTATGCTCTAATCCTAAAAAATAAGTACAAACAACAGGCTCAAACAAAATGAAAAGAAAAGAAAAGAAAGAAAGAAAGCTTCCTGATTTTAAAAAAGGATTAAGGTAGATGAGGAATTAGACTATTCTTTTTAAAAATTCCATGGTACTATTTTAACATCTGTCCTTCATTATTTTAACAGTGCTTTTTAAAACTAAGGATAATGAGTACAGTTTTAAAAAGATCAAACTCATGAAAATATGTACTATGTGTTATAAAATTCAGGGAAATTCCAGAGTTGATTTATTTGCTAAAGTTTTCATGGTGGGGGTGCAATTGATTTCAATTTTAAGTATTACATCAAAGACATATCATCCATCAGATTAGTACTGGAAAGCATATAATGGCTTTTTGTGAAGGGAGCTAGGCAATATCCTATTTGAAATTACAACTGTCTCCTCTAGTAGGCACAGATTTCTTAAAAATTTACCAAAGTACCAGTAACACAATTGTGTTGGCAAGATAAAAATAGTATTAGCTATATTTAAACCAAATATACAAATTAAATTCAACATATTAGACTTGCCTATACTTTTTTTTTTTTTTAAGATTTTATTTATTTGACAGAGAGAAACAGCGAGAGAGGGAACACAAGCAGGGAGAGTGAGAGAGGGAGAAGCAGGCTGCCCGCCGAGCAGGGAGCCTGATGTGGGGCTCAATCCCGGGTCTCCAGGATCATGACCTGAGCCGAAGGCAGTCGCTTAACCAACTGAGCCACCCAGGCGCCCCTTGCCTATACTTTCTAAATTTTAGCTATAAAACTGTTAGTACATTCAGGTGTGATAGAGAGCCTACATATATAAAAAGAACTAGAAAATAAGGGAACAATAAAGATCAAAACCAAGGCAAATATCCACTGGTCCATGACAAAGAGTCCATGGTGGTGCCAGAAACTGTATATAAGTTTGAAGTTAAAGTGCAGTGTTCTAGTCACAATAAGTACCCGCTTTTTCCTTTTTAAAACTGAACATTTTCAGCACAGTTTTAGAATAGCATGAGTTACTTTTTTTTTCCTTCTGGTTTACAAAGAAACGCATCTGCCTGAACTAATCTGATGAAAAACCATAATCCATAATCCATTTCTTCCCATTAGCTTTTGACTAAATACTGAAGCTAATTATGCTAGCTTTTTTGGGTTCTCACGGCAACATGGAATTTTAAAGAACATATTTAGTTCCACCACTTTATGCAAGACTGGTCAGTTTCAAAACATGTAAGTGCTAAGATGTTAGCACCACACAGATACAGAAGCCTACATAAATTTTCTTTACATGGCTAATTAAGACCTCCTGATTTTAGAGAGACAGATAACATAGATCCAAGAGGGGCAGACAGGCATACTGTTAATATGCTGTCCTCAATCCCCACTGCTCCTGCTCTAAAAGCACTTTTAATCACGATTGGTTGGTACCGATAGCTTTTCAACAGCCATGCATCTCTAGTATTCAAAATAATTTCCTTGGACAACTGTGATCTGCACAAACAGGCAGCTCATAAGAATTTAGGGGCATGAAATTTGTGAATTGCACTGCTTTAAACTTAAGGGAAATATAAACGTCCAGATTAAGGGTTAATTTACCTATGTCTGGATATTTTTAAGGAGGATGGGAGATAACGAGGTGAGGGAAGATGGTGAGAAATAGAGCTTTGTATCGACTTTGCTGGTTTAGTATCCCTGACAGGATTTCATAGAGAAGGCAATCTGCTAGAAAGTTGTCCGGAGGCATAAAATCCATTCCTCCAAGTCTGGGAGGTTCTATACCTAAAGAAGATCTCAACGCAGAAAAGCTGAAGAGCTTGAAGGAAGCTGTCTGCACAGAAGGATGAAGGCACCATTTTTGTCCTTAGGGTAAACTGAAAGGGACCCAAACGTATTTTAACTTGCTCAGTTATAGCTAAGCCAAATTCACCTGGTCGTATATTAAAGTCACAAATCCTGTAACAATCAACCTGCCTCCATCCTGTATGTACTCAAGCTAAATACCTCTTCACCATCTCAAAATTCTGTTTACTCTCTGAAAATGGGAGAATGAGGACGCTTCCTTTCCCTGATTACCTACCCAATGTCAAATATAAAATTTATTTTCACACAGACTCTTGACATTTTTTTAAATGCCAAAGTATTACTTCCACTTACAACGCTTTTTAGAAATCTAAATTAAGATTTGGGATGAAATGCTTTTAATATGGTTCCTACAGCTCTTGGATTGTGTTAAAATCCAGGCTGGCATAGTTTCACACAGGAGAATAGCTGTGGAAGGAAGCATGTCTACAAAGAGCCTGCTGACTGCTGACAGGTGACTGGGAGGAAGTCCTGATTTCAAGACCTGACTTGGTCACTGATTCTGGGGTTTTGGGCTCCTCAAATTTCATCTTTATTTAATTTTTTAAAAAGATTTTATTTATTTGTTTGACAGAGAGAGACATAGTGAGAGAGGGAACACAAGCAAGGGGAATGGCAGAGGGAGAAGCAGGCTTCCTGCAGAGCAGGGAGCCTGATGTGGGGCTCCAATCCCAGGACCCTGGGATAAGGACCTGAGCAGAAGGCAGACACTTAATGAATGAGCCACCCAGGCACCCCTCAAATTTCATCTCTAAGTTGACAGTCTTAGATGACTTTAAAGGTCCCCCTCAGTTTTAAGCCAGTTAAGTGGCCATATGCTACAAGTGTTAACCGAAAATTACAAGAAATAAATTATGAAAGACTTATCAAAGTCCATGTTTGTCTTGGGTTAAGTTTGCCATCTTTGTGCTGCTATGGAGGCAAACCTGTTGCATCACATAAAATACTCTTTTCCTGACTACACTAGAAATGCAAGAGACTATCAGTTGGCTTTTTAATTTTTTCATTTTTTAAACTGTAAACAGTGTGCCCCTAAGATAGGAAGTTCTCAAGTTTCACCTCTATAATCTGTAAGTACACACAGGATGCCACCTGGCACCATAAGGCCACATGACTGAAGGCCAAGGTGTGCTGGCTTGCTGTTAGAACCTTTTTACCCTGCGTGATCAATGCTTTGCGTTTATATTCAACCTTCATTTCCAGCCAAGTCCAAGCCTCAGTAGGGGGCTGTTTGGGACCTTCACTGTCGATGTTCTCAGCTGTGCACCGGCCAGTGAAAGAGGAGGTTTGCACACCACCTCACCTGCCCATGTATTTAATACCGACCTCACGTGGTTTATGCTTATCAGAGCACGCAAATTAAAAGCAACGGGATTCAACCTCAGATCTTAATTGGCCACATCTACTGCGATAGTTAAAAAAAAAAAAAAAAAGGAAAGCGAAAGAACCTTTGACACTGCACCTGGTGGAAGAGGAAAAGCTCTATGTCCCCTTACACTGTAATATTACAGTCTTTAGAGTTTCAAAGGTTTGTCTTTTTCTCCCAGAAAAACGCTGCGGGGCGGGAGGGGTTTCCAGTAGGGCGCACTCACCTCTTTGATCTTTGCTCTCTTCTCGCGGATGGCGGCGTCAGCCGGCTCTCGGCCAACCGCCCCGACTGGGGGCACGAAGTCCACCGGGGGCAGCCTCCTGAAGACCGCCTTGTCACGCAGCTGGTCCTGGGCCACCTTCTCCTTCTCTAGCAGGATGTCTCTCTGGATCTCCTCGGGCAGCTTCTGCAGGGTCTCCTTGGCTTCCCTGAGAGCTCGCTCGTGGTTTTCGCGGATCCTGGCCAAGTTGTCCTCCAGGGCGGCCGCCGGGTCCCCGGGAGCGCCCTCCTCACCACGCCTGGCTCGTCCATCTGCCGCGTCCTCGGCGCGCGCCCCGGGCCCGGGCTTACGGTCGGCGGCCGACTGCAGGGCGGGGCTGGAGTGGAACAGGACCCCGCTGAGCAGCTTGGAGGAGTCGGGCAGGAAGAAGATCGCCCCGAAGCAAAGCGTGATGAAGGCGCTGAACACCAGCAGGAGCACGAACTTCTCTGTCAAGCGGAAGGCGGCGGGGCCGGATCCCTTCCTGCCGCCGCTGCCGCTGCCGCCGAGCCCCCCGCCCAGGCCGCCGCCCAGGCCGCCGCCCGCCGGGCTGCTGAAGAGCGGCAACAGGCCCCCCACCGGCATCCCTCCAGCCGCCGCGGCCGCTGGGGTGCCCGCTGTCCAGTGGCCCTGCGCCGCGCCGCTCAGCAGCCAAACTTCGCCGCCGCCCGGCGTCAGCGGCTGCGGGGCTGGGTCCTGAGCATCCAGGCCGCCCGAGACCCTGGGCTGGGATGCAGGTATGCCCTGGGGAAACAACTCTTCGGTGGGTCTTCTTCCAGGGGCAGCTCCTTTGGCAAACAAGCACGCGCTACAGACCGCTGGCCGCAGCCCCTGCGGGAAGAGAAACAGTAAAATGTAGTAATTACGATGATGGTGATAAAGTTTCCAGCGGGTCTCCGCCCTCCGACGGCCGTGCGAGCCGCCGGGACAGCTCCCCCAAGCGCGGAGTCGGAGTCTGGCTCCGGGCACCGCCCTCGGAGCTCACTCTTTGGACTTGGGGTGAAGTTTTCTGGTCCCAGAGGACCGGGTGTCCTGCGCGCACCTGGAGCAGGGCCGCGTGCGGACACCTCCTGGAGAGGGCAACGCACCTCTACGGCAGGACCGACGCAGCGTGGGTCGGGGGGCTAGTCAACTTTGCCAGCTCCCCATCTCGGAGCTGGGACTAGCTGCCACTACTTCCCAGGCAGCGGCTGAGCGTGCAGCCCGGCCGCCCCACAGCCCTAGTCGCCGCTCGACTGGACTAGCGCGCCGACCCGCGGGCGACTAGGAGCAAGCAGGGCAGCACGCCGCCCTCCACCGCGGCCCCGCGAGCACTAATACCACTGCCGGTCTCCGGGCGTTCGGAAACGAGGGCGGTGACGCGTCCGGAGAGTGATGGCGCTGCCGGACCAATCACGCACCGCTCAGGGACCCGCGGGGGCGGGGCCGAAGCGGGGAGGGGGCCGCGCGGGGCGGGGAGTTTACGGGAAGCGCAACCTCGCGGGGGCCCGGCCGGGGGCGGATAGGTCGCGGGTCTGGGAGGCGCGAGGCCGGCGAGAGCTGGGGTAGAGAGGCGGTGCAGACCCGCGCAGGAGGCCCGGGGCGCGAGGAAACTGGCTGGGTTCGGGGTCCGGGAGTGTATCCTGCGCGGTCCGCGGGGTCGGGCCGCAGGGGTCGTTGACCTTGAGTGGCTGGGGAGGCGCCGGTACTGACGCAGGACCTCCCCGCCGCCCCCTCGGATCCGTCCCCTAGGCCTTGAGAGGCCCGCTTCGGGGGGTCCCGCGAAGGGCAGATCTCGCTGAGAATCGTCCGACGCTGGGTCGTTCTGAACGGGTCTCTTCTCCAGTTCCCTCTTTTTACCCAAGACAGGGATTCCCCCGGTGCCTGGTAGCGGTCAAACCAAAAATCCCCCATAGAGCTGCTGCTATCGGAGAGCATTTGAGCTCTCAGGTCTAACATCCTTTTAGGTCCTAAGATACTCATCGTTTTGTGGTTGCTTAGGATGCTTCTTCCTCTGCATCCTTTCCCCACCCACTTGAAGAAAAAAAAGTTGTGTGCCTCCCCCACCCACTCCCACTTTCAAAATTCATTTATCTCATGCAGATTGGCCAAATTTTCCATTTAAAGAAGACAGTTTTATGCCATAGTTTCGAGTAATAAGTTTGAACACTGTTGAAATTAAGTCTTAGATATGATTACTTCCAGGGAAGTAAGTACTTGGTCCAATAGAGATTGTTTTCAAGACAACATTATTTTCCCAAAACGTGCTTGTAATTTCCCTGTTGCTCTGAAAAAAAAGGGGGGGTGCGTTATCCAAGGGAAAAAGTTGACTACTGACTTCTTGTTTCTGAAGCAGCTTTATGCCTCTCCCTTCTCTGGAAACGTGATTTGAGCTCTGCTTCTGCTTGCCATTTTTAAAACAAAGGAAACAGCTGGCAGTTTACAGGAAGGTGCCTACAATACAGTTGTAACACCAGTTTCTCAGGTGTACACTCTGAGAAAATAAAAAAATTAAATAAAAAATCCTTATTACGGTTTTCATTTAACTGTGCATTTAAACCATCATTATTTGTTGTATATTTGTTTTGTGTAAAATGAGTTATACCTCCAACGTTTCTGTTAATGGAAAATTGTTGTTTGATAAAACAGACCTTATAGCTTGGTTATTCTGATAACTGCTATGGAATTCTGTGCCCAGAAGAGTGCAGCATATCCAAGCAGGGTAACAAAGTTTAGAAGGACTAAAAAAGAAAATGATGATTTTTTTTTTAAGTTAAATGATGGAACTTCTTATTTCAAGCTACATTTGCAAGTTGTGGATAGGCTGAAAATTTTGAATCAGTGTAAAATAATATTGTTATTTTCAACAGCTTTAAAATTCAGTTACCTCATGGTTAGATAGATAATAATTCTGGTTACTACCCTAAAAGCTAATCCCTTTATGATCTTTTCCCAAACAATTTATTATTTTAATTATTATGTTTTTGGAGTGAAATTATCTCTTATAGCCACAAAAATATTTAGAAACTTTAATTTAAAAATAGTATACTAAGTATTCCAGAAAAGCAATAAAAACTACTTTTAAGTGTATGTTAAAATGGTGATAAAAAGGGGTTGTAGACCTGACTCTACTTCTGGTACTCTTTAATTTTGATACCAAACCAGTTTGAACATTCAATCTATTGCCTGTAGGTGGAAATTTTCAAAATTTAACCTATGGTCTTAAGGATGATTTTTTTCCTAAAAACTTTAAATTTGATTTTTCTACATTGTGTTTATATCTTTTAAAGTGACTGCTCTACTTATTTCTGTTCCCCTTTACGAAGGTTACTTTAAGGTTACTTTATTAATACCTGTATTTGTTATAAAACAGATTTATTATGAGTGAAGCCTGGCTTTAATGATTTGTTAAACAAGAAAATAGCATGGGCGGTTGATTATAGGATGTGTTTTAAATGGGGCCAGTCTGTGTTAGGTAGGATGAGAAATATGTGGGAGTGCTCATATTTGGGCCATAGCAAGTTAAAAAAAAAAAATCAGATGGAAGGTATTTGAAGAGGCATACCAACTAAATTAACCATGTAGAAACTTTTTAAATAACCACACAAAGTCCTGTATATTCATGGTAAAGGAAGAATACTGGATGGTCAATAAATTAGAAATTGCATTTTATTGAAGCAAAATCTGATACTTTGCCCTGATTTCATTACCATAATCACTTCTCATTCCACAGTTGGAAAAACAATGTTTTATAACTTGAGATAAAACGAAAATACAGGTGATAGTTCTGGTCCCCAAATAATAAAAACCTTGGCCCTGTGCCATAAATCCATACTCACCCACCACATCTACCTGAAGGTATGTCATGATCTTTGTGAATACAATGGTTGTGACAAAGTTGCTGTTTTTTTCATTATGAGTAGTCTAATGCAAACTTAGCAACCTTAGTAATTCTGTGTGGTTTTTCTGTTTAAATACTTGCTGTGTTTTCTGAATTGGCCTGAAGTCTGACTTCCTTGTATCTTTTGCAAATTTGCCTACAAACCTAATTCTTGCTTTTTTCTTTTCCAATGCTTATATCTCTGTATCTTTTTTCATAACTTGTAAATTTTTGTGTTTCAAGATAAAATCTTTAGAATCAAGTAACTTTTGTAAAACTAGTTTTGGTTAGAGATTACCTTCCCCCCCAGGTGCAAAGAAATCCCCAACTTATTTGGCTGCTTAGATTTCTATGCTTTTAAAATAATATTTTATAAAAGGTACATTTATCATTTATATTAACATGCCAAAAATTAAATATAGTAATAATTATGAACAGGGTTGGGGCAGAGTGACAATGTTTTTATAAAAACTATGCTGAATGACTATTTTATAAAGTTGTAAGTTCCAAAAAATTAAAGTACAAAAATATTTCTTAATATTTTTATTTCTCTAGAATTTATTATTTTTCAGTATTTTATTTATCTAAAAAGTACTACATAGAAGTTTATGAAAGAATTCTTTTGAGAATTTTTCTTTGATTCCAAAGTAATATAACATAAAGGAATACAATTAACATACATGTGTAACAGTTAACTCTGATATTATCCAACACATTAGATTTATGATAAAATTTTCCTGTTGCTAATTTTCTACTTGTCTTCAAATTTCAGGTAAGAATAGGTTTGGCCTTTATTTTAAAAAAAGGTAATATATATATATATGTATAGATAGATAGATAGATAGTTTATTGTGAACATTAATCTTGAATTTTCAATACTTCATTGGACAACTCTTAACTTTACATGAAGTTTATTAAGACAGAAATTAACCAAAGTTACAAAATAAACGTTAGTACTATTTGTAGTCATTTGAGGACCTGCAGTTACAGCTCTGTTTTTTTTCTCCCACAACTCAATTTACTTTGGAACTGGCTTTATAATAACTCCAATCACCTTTGTGTTTGTGAAGGAGGAGGTGGTAAAAGGCTGAATCAATGAGACCCCTCTGTCCCTGCATGCTTCTGTTGAAATATCTGTTTTTGTTTTGAACACTCGTTTCATAAATATTAGCAGTCCCCAACTTAAAAACATTGTGTTCCACCAAGTATTTGTACATTGGCTCCTTGGAACTTTCAGGGTGCCTCTTTCCATACAAAGTTGTAAATGGTGCTGTGGGTTGTAGACCCTTCTACGAAGACTGAAGACTATAGGAAAGAATGAAATGTTGGAAAAAACAGTTGCAATGCTAGTAATCAAAATAGCATTAAATTAGGAAGTGTTTTATTTATCTTGAATGTTGGAGCCTGAGGACAAACATTTATTTGAAAGAAAAGGAGATAGAATGATTATTTCAGAAAGATTCTAAACCTACTTTCAAGGTGGAAAGCAAGTTTATGGAAGTTCTTAGGTAGAGTTCTTTACATAAAACTTTCTTCTGGTTTCAAGGGTATCATAAGAATTACTCTTATGATGTTTTTGTTTTTGTTTTGTTTTGACTTGATTAACAAAAGGACTGAAAGAAATAAGTACAGGGAGAGATTTTTCTAAGTGGGCAAAAGTTTGAATGAGAGAGTGATTTTAATAGAGACCATGCCTGTCCTTGGCTGTATGACCATGGGTGATTAGTTACCTATCTTTTACATCTCTCATTCTTCATTGGCAACATTGCTATGGCTCTTAGATTAAGTGAGATCACTAATGTGTCTGGCACAATAGGCATTCAAGAAATTTAATTCAATTTTTCTCCTTCCCTATAAAAGGAATTAATATCCAGAGTAGTCAAGGAACAAAGGATTCTTAAAAGGAAGAACCAGAAAAGTATGGTAAGCAAGAAGTTTAGGATATGGTTCTTCACATGGTTGTCTCTTCAATTTCTGTCCTGCTTACATACTATCCAGTAGAGGTATCAGGAGGATGGCCTCAGGTTTGGTAGACAGTGAGTCCTACAAGTATTTCCACTCTTTATATAAATAGGAGTAAAAACTTTGCCAACTAACCAACTTTATAGTTCGTTATGCCTTTAGACGGTGTGAATGATGGCAAAGTCTCGAAGTGAGAGTATTACTGTTCAGTGCTTGAAGAATCAGGAAACCAAGGATTCAGGGCAAAAAAGCTGGGCAGGGAATGTCAACGATGACCTTTAGGAGCCCTTGTATCTGAAATGTTTGAATTTTATGACTTGAGGTCAGTATATTATTTCAACTGAGTGAAATGAAGGAAAAAGTTTCTTTCTCTGATCAGAGAAAAATATAAAATGTTTCTTTAGTTTTTAATTCATTAGATTTTAATTCATTTTTAAAAGAAATCCCTTTTTTCCTAAAAAAAACTTTTCCTCTTCATTCTCTGTGCCATAAAAGATCATACACTTTTCCGGAAAAGCCAAATAAACTCAGAAAAGTTGTAAGACATTATTCTGCCTAACTAAAAATTTTTTCATGAAATAAAATGAAATGAAACCACATGTGCCTGTTCCTGTTTTGGAGGAATGACTTACAATTATGACATGACAGCACTTGGCTTCCCAATTTCATTGCAAAATAATCACACTGTTTGCACTACATATTCAGACTTTCATATTGTCCTTCAAGGCAGAACTTTGTCTTAGCTCTGGGTTTCTGTAAATGGATAGGAATTCACCCATGGTTCTTTGTCCACTAAACTTATTTTTTCAAGTTCGCCTGGAGCAATATATAGATTCACTATGGGCTAAGGTAAAAGCAGATCTGTGTTGCAGATTGTACTTGAACAAATTGCATCTACTGAATGTGTAATTGGTAGTGTATTTGTTTAGTACAGTTAATACTGGTCTCGGTTGGGAATGAGAGGGACATGTTGAAATTAACATAGGAAAAGTGAAGGGAAGAATTCCAAACCAGTGACCCATATATCTATTAGACTTAATGGTCTAGAACTGACAGATAGGGTTTCTACAAATTACTAAGCTTAAAATGTGTTGAATTTGAGATACTTAATCTCATTCTTAAATTATGAATAAGTTTTGAATAACCATTGAGATTGTTTGGTTTTCCAGTTTCTCCCAAATATTAAATGGGTATATGTCTCCCACTGTTATGATACTATCATAGCTTGAACAGTAATGAACAAGAAAAGAAATAGCAACTGCCTAAACTTGCCACCCATTTTATATTCTTTACTTTTTCCTGTTTCAACAAATACCAGTTTACAGGTAATCTGTTTCACTTAGAACCTCATCCAGTGCCTTCCCCCAACCCAATTCAAATTATTTCAGAGCAAACTATAGTTGACCATTTCATTCTTGTTTCTTAAAAATTAACTATTATTGGGGCTCGGTTGGTTAAAGCACCTACCTTGGGCTCAGGTCATGATCCTGGATGACAGGGATCGAGCCGAGCCCCATGTCAGGCTCCCTGCTAGGCAGGAAGCCTGCTTCTCCCTCCCTCCCTCTCCCTGCTTGTGTTCCTTCTCTAGCTGTGTTTCGATCTGTCAAATAAATAAGTAAAATATTTTTTAAAAAATTAACTATTATCACCAAACCAAGGATTAACTCCTTAAAATAAAAAATCCAATTGCTTCATTTTATTTATTTATTTATTTATTTATTTATTTATTTATTTATTTATTTATACTATTGGTGGGAATGCAAGTTGGTGCAGCCACTTTGGAAAACAGGGTGGAGATGAAGCATGAGAGACTTTGGACTCTGAGAAACAAACTGAGCGTTTTGGAAGGGAGGAGAGAGGGGGGATATGCGAGCCTGGTGGTGGGTATTAAGGGCATGTATTGCATGGAGCACTGGGTGAGGGTTATAAACAATAAATCTTGGAACATTAAAGAAACAAATTATTATTATATATATATATATATATATATATATATATATATATATATATATAAAGAAAGTTTATCAGTTTCTAAAAACATTAAGAACTAGCATTTGGGAATAAGTTGCTGAGGTAGGGTAGAAAGTAAGATTGAGAGGCTCTTGGACATAACAACCATGTTTATCCTGAACACAAATTAAACTTACTGAAGCTTACCACTTTGTTCCACTCCTCACCTGCTTTTTCATGAAAAGTTACTGGTTTCCAGAGAAGTGACTTCAGCACACTGACCTCAAAAATAGTCAAATACATGCCTCTGCAAAGTTAGACATCTTCAGGACTGTCCCCAAAAGCTCTATATCCAATGGTGAACAGCCACATGGTGTGGCCTGTTGCTTGTACCATATTCTTCTTGCTGAAATATTCCTTCAAAAACAAAACAAAACAAAACCCACTTCTCCCATAAAGTTTTACTAGAAAAAAAACGCCTGTTCTATTCTTTCTATTACTGTTCTTGGCACACTACAATTTACTTCTGAATGGTTCCAAATAGTTGGAAAGGATATTCATTTAAGAAAAAGCCCCAAATCAATACAGCTGTTATTGCATCTTTAAAATACCACAAATAAGACTGAAAAATCATCTGGCATCTTGCTATTTCCATAGCCGGACAACTTAGATCTTATTCCTCAGCCTGCTGAACTATTCCTTTTTCAGAAATATAGACACAATCCAAAAA
This sequence comes from Spilogale gracilis, assembly GCA_004023965.1. Taxonomy (NCBI): domain Eukaryota; kingdom Metazoa; phylum Chordata; class Mammalia; order Carnivora; family Mephitidae; genus Spilogale; species Spilogale gracilis. The sequence goes on from PITA01001579.1 coordinate 164,578, forward strand.
TTCTCAGATACCCTTGTTTTTAACTATTGTGGCTTGCTAAATCAAAGCAGCTGAGTTTGATACAAGTTCAATGTCATTTCCTTCAAGCATTAACTCATCTTTCTGGGATTGAGATACTGAGCGAGCTACACCTGGCCTCATCCGAACCCTGTGGATGCATTTTTCACCCAAAAATTTTTGGATTTCAACAAGAGAACCATTCTCCTGAATAACAACATTGATGGGGAAGTGAGCACAAACAAACCTCATCTTGTAATGGAAGCCCGGTGTAACACCCTTAACCATGTACTATATATGACTACAGATAGTGCGAACACTAACCAGTTCTTTTCTATTTCCCACCATTTGTCAACTTGGAGCCTCCTCTTTATCTTTCCAAGGAGACTGAGTTCTATATTGATGTGACTGAAGTCTCCTTGCAGAGTTCCTCTGGAGCCCTTCACAGTAACAGTGCATCCCTCCAGAGTGATGTCAACATTTCCTGGAATGTCAACAGTCTAATTGCTGAGAATGGTCTTTATTCTCACAGTAGATGCTATAAAGAGAGCCCATTTTATATTCTTAATATAGAAATCCACATATATCTCTATCAAGAATTTAATTTCGGGGGCACCTGTGTGGCTCAGTTGGTTAAGCGATTGCCTTCGGCTCAGGTCATGATCCCGGAGACCTCACATTGGGCTCCTGCTTGGCGGGAAGCCTGCTTCTCCCTCTCTCACTCCCCCTGCTTGTGTTCCCTCTCTGACTGTGTTTCTCTCTGTCAAATAAATAAAATCTTAAAAAAAAATACATTTAATTTCAATGTTCTTAAAAGTAGGTAGCCATTATAAGGAATTGAGTTTACTTAAGTAATCCAAGAGCTAATTTCTTTTATTCCATAGGTGTTCATAAGGTAGAATAAATTCCTATAAGAAGAAAGTTAGGAAATGTAAATTTCTGAAGCTCTTCAATAAACTAATAGGTTATATATAATTTTCCATTAAGTCCATTTTATTATGAATATGTAGCGTCATCATTTCCCTCTCCTTGAAAAAGTTTTAAATTCACATGCATGACTGCTGGGAATGTAAAATGGTGCAGCTGCTTTGGAAAATAGTCTTGCAGTTCTTTAAAAGGGTAAATATAGAGTTACCAGCAATTCCAGTGCTAAGTATATACCCAAGAGAAAAGAAAATATCTGTGTACATAGAAATCTGTACACATGACTGTTCATAACAGCACTATTCATAATACATAGCAGCATTATTTATAATAGCCAAGGATGAAAACGGCATAAATGTCCATCAACTGATAAAATATGGTATATCCATATAATGAAATATGATTTAGCAATAAAAAGGATTGAAGTATTGACACAAACTGCAACATGGAAGAACCTTGAAAATTTTACAGACTGCAGTCACAAAAGACTACATATGCTATGGTTCCATATATAGAAATTTCTAGATAGGTGATCTATAGGGAAAGAGAGCAAATTAGTGATTGTCTTGAGCTGGGGTCCTGGGGGAGTGAAAGGTCACCACCAAAGGGTACAAGATTTCTCTTGGGGGATGATAAAAATGTTCTAAAATTAATTGTCATGACAGTTGCAAGGCTTTATGAATATGTTAAAATACATTGACTTATATACTCTAACTGGGTGATTTTTATGGTATATGAATTATATTTAAATAAGTTGTCACAAAAAGATTCTGCAGGGGTGCCTGAGTGGCTCAGAGGGTTAAGCCTCTGCCTTTGCTCAGGTCATGATCTCAGGGTCCTGGGATCAAGTCCTGCATCAGGCTCTCTGCTCAGCAGGGACCCTGCTTCCCTCCGTTCTCTGCCTGCCTCTCTGCCTATTTGTGATCTCTCTCTCTCTCTGTCAAATAAATAAAATCTTTAAAAAAAAAAAAAAAAGGAAAAATAAATAAATAAATAAGTTGTTACAAAAAGAATGTTTTCCTTTCAGAACTAGTTCCCAAAAAATCTTTCTCAAGAACCATAGAATGCCTTAAGCAAAAACATAAATAAATAATAAATAAATAAAACAAATGGAGTTGACATCATACTAAATAGTATTATTAAATATTGAAGCTTGAAAAGTAGTATGTAGAGAGTATAACATCAAGAAACATTTTCAAGACCACAGAGGAAAATACTAGAATTTTTCAGCTTGAAAAATACATACTTTTATTGAGTAGTCAAACCAAGGGAATATTTTTAAGTTATGAATCACTTCTATACTCCACACTCTTTCCTATTAAGTAAAACATAGACAAGTAATAGCATTCATAGTTTTTGATGTGTGGAAAATTACTATTAACTGTACCTCACAGCACTGTAAGTGAACCAAATGTTTCCAAGAGAAGTTAACTCACTCAGAGTAGGCAGCTCAAACTAAGCAAAATGATGCAGGAGTTCTTAATGCATATTAAGAATCAGGAGACCTATTTTTAAAACTAGATCTCATTTCTATGGATTATTTAAACATTTAGCCTCAATTTCTAACGTAAAATCATGGGATCTTCTAATTGAAAGGCTTGTTGTAAAGACTAAATTATATATTGTATGCATATCAGAAAATGTTCTACAACTAAGGTATTATGACAGCTATTCACAATCAATAATATTAATTATTATTTCATATTATTTAAATATTTGTTATGATCAATTCAATATTACATTATAGTAATTAAATTAAATATTGTGTCTATTAAAATGATATTATTAATATAATAGTGTTATTTATTAATATCAGTAAATTATTATTAAGAACTTGGAGAACCTAGTATCAGAATTCTAACACAATGACCACTGGGAAGACCAGAGAGACAGAATTTGTATCTATCTATTCTATCTACCTACCTGTCATCACCAACATCTTTAAATGAAAAATATTTTGAAGAATTGACTTTTCTATTTTGTAAAGAAATTATCGATATTTAATAGGACATATTATCAAATTCATAGCAGAATCTGTATATGACTCGTCCATGTTCAGTTAACCCTATCAAAATAAGAACCATTATCCTGCATCCCTTTAAGAAACAATAAAAACCAGGACATCCTGAGAAATTTTCTATTTTCTCCTTTCTTATAGTATTCATACTCTCATTAAACTTATATTTTTCCCTTTTAAATTGATTTTGCCTTTTGTATTTCTACAATTTTATATTCTTTTTTTACGATTTTATATTCTTATCATAAATATAACACATATTTACTATAGAAAATTCAGGAGATATGGACCAACAAAAAGAAGAAAACTGAAAATGCTTTACAGTAACAGTGTGTTGGTACATATCTCATAACACACCACAGTTGTGCTCTCTCTCTTTCAGGATGTTCAAATAAACTTTTTTTTTTTTTTTTTTCTGGTTTGCCTCCCTTCTCCTCTATCCTGCTTTTAAAAGCTTTATTTGTGGTGAGTAATATCTCTTTCCCACTTGACCTTGAAGGCAGATGTGTAATGGTTTTATTATAGCTCTAAATTTTCTCACTTAAAAACATGAAACAAATGGGAAATGGAAGAGGTTTTATCACTGATTCTCTCTTTCTAGGCACTAGAGTTTTGTTTACGCTGACCTCCTATTTCTTTACTTTCTCTTGATGCCAAATCATTAAAATGCAGTAACTTTTATTTTAGTACGAAGACATGTTTTTATAAAAATTTGGGTACAAAAATGAAGGAAAAAAGAAAGCAATTCTTCCCTCCTCATAGACAATCTTATTTAATATATTTTATATCTTCCTTGTCATTAAAAAAACACACACATAAAGGCAAAAAAAATTTAAACACATAAATGCAAAACAGCTAAACATTCATGTGTGATTTCTTTTTCAAGCTACAGAAATCTTGAAATTATGTAGAAAGAATTATCGGAACTAATCGAAGAGGAGTCTTCTCAGCGTTGGCTGTGCTATCCTGCCTCTTCCGCTCTTCTTTGTAGATTGAAATTATCCAAAACCTGTTTGGTTGTTAGAAAATGTCGTTACTTTCCAGGGTGGGTTACGATTTGCTTTCCTCTTTATTTGGAAGTTCTTAGTTCAATTTAAAACAGGGTTGTTGGCTTTTCTTTTTTTGGGGGGGGGTGCTATGATTTTGTTTTGCCTTACCCCTCTCATGCTATCTACAGTTAAAAGAAACTAGCTTATTGGCTCTTTCCACCTCTCAAAGTAGACTTTGTTGTCCTTAATTTCCTTCTTCCGTGTTACTGATCTCTCCAAACAATAAAGATGTAATTCTGGGCACTGCTCTACAACAGCCTTTCAAGACATTTTGGTGACCAATCTTAAGTAAAGACAGAGTCCTTTGTCATTTCCCAAGTGTCTTCCTGTTTTATGTATTACCTGTAGCAAAGTAAGGGACTTGGAAATGTGAAACGCAAATGTAAAATTGCAGCAGCTTTCAGATCCAGTTCAGGAGAAGCTGAGCAGAGTAACAATGTGCTGAAATTGGGATACGAAGTAAATGGAACTCATTATTTTTATTTATTCTCATTTCCTTCATTTAGTACAGGAAGAAGTGATGATGTAACACTGTTTTTGAAACAAATGTGTGGTGTGTATGTGTGCATGTGCATCTGTGTGTCTGTGTATCTCAAAGATGTTTAGGCCAAAACTTCATTTCTAGCCCATAAACTTATTAAAACTTTTTTTTTTTTTAAGATTTTATGAGTTGAGAGAGAGAGAGAGAGAGAATGAGTGGAGGGCAGTGGGAAAGAGAGATGCAAACTCCTCACAGAGCAGGGACCCACCATCCCTGGGGCTCCTTCCCAGGACCCGGAGATCATGACCTGAGCTGAAGGCAGACGCTTAACCAACTGAGCAGCCCAGGTGCCCCTACTTTTTTAAAAAGATAATTTAAAAAGATAATTTTTCCATTTGTCCTTTGCCCCCCAACCTGCTTAGATTCTGTGATTCATAATTTCAATAAATATTTTGCCAATACCCTAAACTTTTTGTCCCTCTGTCTTTTCGTCACATTTGTCTAGCAAAAACCTCACTTTCTGGGGAATGCAAACATCTACTTTTTCAGTGCCTATGCCCCAGCTGCCAGGCCATGGTAGAAAAAGTACAGTGCAGGAGACTGATTGCACCAGAATCTTAAAAGACTGCCCTTCGAGTCTCCCGCCCTCTATTTGGTCAATTTACTCTCCACTCTACACAACACTTTCAGACCTTCTCCATTTTCTTCTGCTCTCTCTAGCCCAGTAATTCCCAGCCAGGGGCGATTTTGTCCTTATCGCAGCCCCTAGGGAAGATTTGGCAATGTCTGAAGACAGCTTTGCTTGTCACAGCTAGAAGGACAGGGGTGAGGTGGTGCTGCACACCATCCAATAATACACAGGAAAGACCTATATACTACAGAATGGTCTGATCCAAAATGTCAATAACGTGGAGGCTGAAACACTCAACTCTGTCACCTTCATGCTCAACAGATGCTCTTCTTCCTTTCCAGAGATAATAGCAGGCAGTTTTTGAGAACTCCCTCATCTTTTCTATTTCAAACACAAAATACACAGTTCTGCACAGGGTCTCCCATCTCATGACACAGAGACTATCTCCTCCTAGCTGAGACTAACCCACCACCTGTCCTTTGGACTTCAAAGCTTCTTGCTTTCTCCATAACATTATACTATTTATTATTAGTTTTCTCTTTGTGTATTTACTCTTGCCTTCTACATTCTTGCTTTTTGATTTTAAAGACAATAAGGTTTCTTTGACTAATGAGACCTCAAAACGCCACAGAAAATGAAACCCTTCCCTTCCTTCAGGTACTATCGTGTCTGTCTCCCTCTTTGCAGCCACATTTCTTCAAGTAGTTGTTAATGACACCAGCTGTCTACAATTCCTCACCTCCCACTCATTGCGCATCCTACTCCAGTCCGGCTTCTAGCCTCATCGCTCCATGAAAACAAGCTCTAATGAAGGTCACCAATGTCCTTCACATCATAAATTCCTGAGATAATTTTAAATTTTCATTTGGCTTCACCTCTCAGTAGCATTCACTGATGTTGCTCATTCCCTGCTTTTGAAACATTCTTCCCTTGATTTCTGTGACACGACAATCTCTCTGTTTTCAACATCTCTGATCAATTCTTTTGTTTCTTGCTTATTCATCCTCTTCTTGACCTTTAAATGTAGGCACGTCCTTAAGGCTCAGTACTGTCCTCTTAATCTTAATCGAATCATTGTTTCATTTAACACACATATGCAAGATATATGTTTTAAAGATTGTATTTATTTATTTAAGAGAGTACCTGCACGTGTGCACGAGTTAGAGAGAGAGAAGAGAGAGAGCATGATTAGGGGTGGGGGAAGGGCAGAAGTAAAGGGAAAGGCAGCCCCCCCACATCCAAGTAGGGAGCCTGACTCAGGGCTTGACCCTGGGACTCTGAGACAATGACCTCAGCCAAAGGCAGACACTTAACTGACTGAGCAGTCAGGCACGCGAGTACACAAGATATTTTCAAATTAATACTTCTGACCAGTTTTAGATCTGTAGATCTAGTTCCCTGCTTCTTTTTTCATTATGTCTCAAAACATTTCAATCTCGACATATCTCTAATTGACATCTGCCTCTCTTAGACTCTCCTTCCAACATTGCCTTTCCAGTTTTGGTGAGACTCCTCAGTCCTCTGATGGGGAAATTCTCAACCTCCTGCTACTGAATCTAGGAGAGCCAGGTCCTCATCCTCTCTAGTGTCAATGCAGCCTGTTCATAGCACCTGATGCTTTTCCTATTGCTTCTTTGCCTCACAAATAACAGATTGAAAGGCAAAGATGTCTTTTATTTATTCCAAGCTTTGATGGCAATTTGATGATATTCTGTTGATGGTATTCTGTTGTAGTGATTTTGGTGTTCTGGCCAGAATATTCCTCCTAAAAGATGTTAATGATCCTCTGTGGCTCTGGGACCTCCAGAATGACCTCAGTTCTTGTTGATGTCCCAAACCTGACCAGTCAGAAAAGTAGAGATTGCTTTTGAAGACAAGGGTACTTAACATCTGACTTCTTTTGGTACCACTCATTAACAATCTTATTTTCACGTGAGAACTAGATAGATGGACATTAATCAGTGACAACCCCCCAAAAAATGCATGCTAGGAGTGATGAAAATCTGATTTTGGCCAAAGTTTTTCAGAGATGAAAGGTTGTTTCAGTCAGAACTGAAATAGTCACTTTCAGAACTGTCACTAGACATTCCCAGGTTTTAGTTCATATGATCAGCCAAACATTTAGGTATTTGATTTTAATCATCTGTATTGTTGTTGTTGTTGTTTTTAAAGATTTTATTTATTTATTTAACAGAGAGAAACACAGCCAGAGAGAGAACACAAGCAGGGGGAGTGAGAGAGGGAGAAGCAGGCTTCCCACCAAGCAGGGAGCCCGATGTGGGGCTCGATCCCGGGTCTCCGGGATTATGACCTGAGCCAAAGGCAGTCGCTTAACCAACTGAGCCACCCAGGCACCCCAATCATCTGTTTTTCAAAGATTTCTAATGCTATTAAGAACACTGACTTTTACCCATCCTCACTGACTTGGTCAAATCCTTCACTGGTGGTGGTAGCAATGTCCCCCCGGATTTTATCCCTATTGGGTACCAGAGTGCAAGTGACCAAAGATGACAATTTAATTACTTTTTGGTCTTTGTATACCAGGAACTTGTAGATAATCTTCCCATAACATCAAGGAGGCTTTCATACTTTGTAACACCCTACTTCCTTGTTCTAATTTTATTTTGTAAGATGTTTTTTGATTGCAATTAACAGAAAGGATTACTGGTCTCCTTCAGTCAACAATAAAAGGGGAAAGGAGGGATTTATTAGAAGGGTACATAGAGTTTATGGGATCAACATGTAACTATTATCCCCTTAAATGAGGTGGTCATGCTGCTAGAGGGAATTAGAATTATTTGTAGACTTACACCCAGAGTTAGAACACAGAAAGTCCCAGGATATCCATTATAAAAGTGAAATCCAGAAAGAGAAGGCTTAGACATCAAAATGTTGGAGCACTTTACCAAATTCACATCAGCAGTGATTTGGAGAACACATAATAATAGAATTTTATTGCACATGATCAAAGACAGAGGAACAAATTTAGATTAGGTTGAATATAATTATTGATATGAGTTCACTTTCAGGAGATTCCTAATTCCTGATACTGTGTGATGGAAAGAAGTTGGCCTGGGTAACACTAAATTAGATTTAGGAATAAACTTGAGATGTCAGAAACATCATAGAGCAATGTAGATTAAAAAAAATAATTCAAATAATTGCAAGATTAGACAACTGGATTTCATTTATCATAGGTGTCCTGTTCACCTGTTCATTAAATACATTCCTCAAGCAGTCCTAGAAGACATTCCTTTACCAGGGTTTTGAGACATGTGCTGTGATTAAGCTCTGGCATATTACAAAAGGGGTGTACTGGTTGTTCTTCAGAGGCTGTGGAAGAAGCTAAAATAGAAATGGGTTTCCTGATTTCAGTAGGAACAGTGAGTGTCTAAGATGGGAGAAGCCAGATAGGTTACTTACCACTGGAGGAATACTGGGCCTATTACTATAATAGCAGCGGGATATGAAATGGAGGGCAACTATAAGCATCTTTGCCAGTTGACTAATTGATCACAGAATCCTTGGGGTTAAAATAGAAGGATTGACCCTTAAGATCACATCTTATTATCTTATTTCTCCAACCAAAAACTACTGGTCTGGTAAAGAGTTTTTTTTTCTCTATACTCTATACTAGAGTATTACACACACACACACACACACACACACACACACACACACACAAACACACACACACACACACACACACACATATATATATATATATATATATATATATATATATATATATATATGGCTTATCAGTGATGGTTAATCCTAAAATTTAGCTTTCAGGGTAAAGAATATATGTCACAATGAAACTAGAGGAGGAAGAGACATTATCTGGAGTTCATAGACTTGTAACTGGATAGAGTAATGAGAGACTTCAGATTATTTTCATTTGGAAAAGAAGCGTGTTTTGTGGTATAAGTAACATATACATTATGTTACAAGGAATAGTCTTTTGGGAAGTGTAATTTTGGGAAGAAGTACATGAGTAAATATTGGTCTGCCAAAGGTGTGGACCATCGTATACATTTCTTTATTTTATTATTGACTCTCTAGCATTTTACCACATTCCTATTGGGGGAGTCCACAGTGAGTATAGTCTTGGAAAGGATAAGTGCCCCCTTCTCACTAATAACATTGAAGATGTCAGTTCAATCTTTCCCTCTGCTCAGAAGACAAAGCTTAGGCATATGACTTGGTGAATTAGACACTGCCACCTTGGAGTGTAAATTTGAAAATGGAGCACATAAATGAAGATAGGATGAGGATTCATGTTTGGTTATAGTGGCATGAATCTTGCAATGTCAGGGGTATTCTGGCCAGATAATTCTTATCAAAAGATACTGTTACTACTGTTGATTCCTGGACAGCTGGACCTAGTTTGATTCCTGTCTGGTTTCTGGGTCTTGTGCTCCAGCAGCCTTTGATTTGATGAGTTCATGACAGCATTTCTCCTCCGTTTCTTCGCATTTAGGTAGTCAGAGTTCACTTATATATCTTTCATGTGTTAGTCGTATCTTAATAGACACAGAGGTTAAATTCTCAGTGAATGGCAACTCATATATTCAGTTGAACAAGTAAAAAAATCCAGGATGCATCTTTGACAATCCCTCTCTTTCTACCCCACATCTAATCCACTACTAAATTTTGACTTTCCTTCTATCCACCATTATATCTCCCCAGGACTACAGCAACCTATTGGTTTACCTGTACTTTTCTCCTCCTCTAACTCATTCTTTTCCAACTGTAAAATCTGATCATGTGGCTCAGTTGGCTGGGTGTCTGATTTGATTTCAACTCAGGTCACGATTTTGTGGCTGTGGGATCAAGTCCTGCAATGGCTCCGTGCTCAGAACAGAGTATGCTTCATATCCTCTTCCTCCCTCTCTCTCTGCCCCTCTACCCCCTTGCACATACCCATTCTCTCTAAATAAACAAATAAAATCTGCTGAGATGACCAGTTAAATCCATGAGCCACATCTATGATCTATCAGACACACCCTTAGTATTCTCTTCAGAACAAGCTTTTTTATTCTTTTGCAATATGAGTAGGCTTAGAATGTTTCAAATCTCCAAGTTTGGTTCCTATATACTTAACACTTCCTTCTTCAATCCATCTCTCTCCTCTTTGAATTTTACTAGAACAGTAAAGACCCAAGCTGCACCTTCAATACTTTGCTTAGAAATCTTCACTCATGTCCAATTTTACTGCTCAGAATTTCTACCTCTCACAAAAACACTAGAACATAATTCAGCCAAGTTCTTTGCCACTTTATAAGAAAGATCGCTTTTTCTTCCTGTTTCCAGTAATTTGTTCCTCATTTCCCTCTGAGATCTCAGTCTGGTAGAACAGGGTTTCAGAATTTTCATTTCTCACTTTGAGAATCACTACTGTAAGCTATGAAAATGCTTCTCACACTTCAAGGTGCATGCAAATCCCAGGTCATCTTGCTAAATGTAGATTTCTGTTTCTATAGGTCTGGGTGAGGCTGGGGATTTTGCAGTTCTAACAAACTACCAGGCCAGGAACAAACTGCCTCCAGGGGGACTGCATTTAAATGCATCATCTGGAAGCTTGTTAAGAAAATCTCCATTTGATTACCAGCTCTCCAAATCTGAATCTGCATTTCACAATGCATGTTAACATGATTTGTGTCAATTAATATTTGAGAAACACTTCTCTAGCTGCTTCTATAGTCAGGGAATTTAGGGAAACTGCCATGGAGGATATGATAGGCTTGAGTCACAGAAAGCTTATGAATAGATACTTTGTCCATGACAGATGGTGTTGGCTAGGTAGGCCATTTACTTTTTTTTTTTTTTTTTAAGATTTTATTTATTTATTTGACAGAGAGAGATCACAAGTAGGCAGAGAAGCAGGCAGAGAGAGGGAGGAGGAAGCAGGCTCCCCGCTGAGCAGAGAGCCTGCCGTGGGCCTGGATCCCAGGGCCCTGGGATCATGAGCTGAGCTGAAGGCAGAGGCTTTAACCCACTGAGCCACCCAGCCGCCCTAGGCCATTTACTTTTAATACTGTTGTTGTTTATAAGCCACTTTGAAAGTATTACTATTTTTGATCTTGACAGCAGCATTGTCATATGTATGGTGCAAGTATTCCTATTCCCATTTTATAATTGAGAAACTAAAAAGTAGTCTAGATAAATCACTTATTTAAGGTTGCACAGCTAATACATGACAGGCCTTTAGTTTGAACCAAGAACTTTCCTCCAAGTCTGGTGTTATTGTCCATTAAATCATATATCCAGATCTTTCTATCTATTAAAAAATATGGATTTGGAAATTATATTACTTAAGAGGGAATTGGTCTTTTCAATAAAATCTTTTCACATGACTTCTCAGCCCACTGCTTCAAATTCTCTAAAAAAGCGCTTTTACCCTATCATCACCATGTTCTTCTAATATGTTATTTTCTGTATATTTTACTTTTTTTTGACATTTGGAATATGGCTAAAAGTCAAGAAATAAAGAGTGCTCTGCACAGTCAAGGTGGGAACAACCAGGTCAAAATGCCAACGTTTTCACTATTTATTCATAGATAAATAGTCTCTTACATAGAAAAGCTCCTGGAGCTCTCCCTGAGAGCTGGAACATTCTGGAACAGGTCCTAGAAGTATGGACATTTCTTTCTTTCCTCCACCTCTTTCCAAATCTAAAGCGTATAAAAAGCAGCATTTGAAAGGGGAAGAATTCCTGTCACAGGCAAATAAAATGACAGAGGTGAAAAAAATCGTGTACCTTTTGCAACAAAAAGAAGACAATAGCCACAAAAGAAGAAGGAGGAAGAAGAGAGGAAGGAGGGGGAGGAGGAGGAAGAGAGGAAGAGAGGAAGAGGGGCAGGAAAAGAAGGGGGAATGGGAGAGGGAGGAGTAGAAGGAGAAGGAGAAAGAACACAGCAAATTCAGTAATACACCATCCTATGCACCTCCGCAGGCCAGACAGGCATCATTACTTTATACGAGAGCAGAATTTTGTTTTCAAATGATGATGATTGTACATCATTTAAGAAAAGGTTAAGTAATATTTAAAGTACTTTGTTGAAGAAAGCAATAAGATATGCAACGCAATTCAGAAAGATTTCTATAAGGAGATTTAAGTGAACAAATCTTCAACATTTCAGAGTGACACATCCTCTAAGGGTTCCTGATAGATGAGATTTCATTACATTTTCTTGCTTTTGTCTCCCTTTCTATTGTAGTGTTTTAGAGAATGGAAAAGACATGTCCACTTGCATTTCACTTACCTGAATTCAACTACATGTACAGAGACCAAAAAAGAAAAAAAGAGAAAGGGAAGAAAAGAAAAGGAAGAAAAAATTCTAGGGGTGGGGAACTTCCAACCCCCCCCCCACTCAGTGAACACATGTTTTGGCACAAACTGAGAGGGGGAAGGGAAGACAGGCTTGTGCTGTTACTTCAATCTCAGTTACTCTCAGAGCTCCTACTGTGCCAGGATCTTATTTGTGATTATAGTTCTGAAGGCATGTATTCTTTGTGCCCCATTACCAACATTTTATCTGTTGAACAACTGAGAAAACATTAATCTCTTCAAAAGCTGGTGTGAAACCTGGTTGTATTGTACTTATTGAGCAACACTGTATTGGTCTCCAGTGTTTAGTGTCAAATAAAAAACAAATCTGGATTAGTAAATACGTTATTTGAAAGGATTATTGTGAGATGGGGAAGGCAAGCTTCTCAAGAGTGGGGCAAAAATGGTTGGTTTTTATTTTATAGAGAGGAATAGGCTGGAAAGAATTAGGTGGGGAGAAGTGGATGAGTGGCTGGTAGTTTAGAAAATGTTTTACCCTGGGACTAGCCTGTTTGAGGAGGGTTGTGTGCTGGCTAAAGATGAGAGTGAACCCAAGTTTGGGAAGCTTGGGAAAGAAGAGGGGTTTAACCAAAATTTGGTTAAGAAGCATTTTGTTCACATTGATCAGTGGGATGATCATTTATGAAGCAAAGAATGGGACTTTGGAGGGACATTGTCTGGTCTCAGTCTAGGTAACTGGTGGCCACCTGAAACTCTTATTTAAGTCATGTGGGGAAGGGTCCTTCTTTACCCTTCCATTTCCTGGAACACAAAGGGATGGGCGATTTCTTAACCTTTGCTGTTTTCCAGGAGCACAGGGCTCAGTTAAAATTCAATATTGTCAATAACATAAATATTACAATACACACTGAATTTTGGGGGGTAATTTAAGGAGTTTCCCAAGGTAGTTTTAATTACAAACCATAATCAGGTGGCAATTGCAGTATCTAACTACTGCATAAGATGACTTTAGTAAAATTATAAACATATGTAAGTTTGAAATTTCAGTTCCTTGTATTTAAAAATCTCTAAAGGCTTGCAATTTTACATATCTAGGTAAAATAGCAAGTCATGTCATTTCCTCAAAGAATCCTTTCTTGATTGAGATTGACTTTAGTTTAAGAGCCTGTTACTTGCTTGCATTTCTCCTTATTAATATTCATTGCATTTGTAAGTCATGAACTTAATATTTTTCTTTCCTGATAGATTGCAACCTCAATGGAACAGGAAAACCACCTGCATTGTTTGCTACTATGTTCCAGCACCTGGAATGCACAGGATGTATTTGTTGGGTGAATGAAAGATATTTCTATTAATCTCTCACTGTAGACTAAACTGAGGGAATAATAAAATTATTGTTGTATCTAAAAAAGCTACTTTATCCTATTGTCCTCCATTGTATATTGTATATTGTTTTGACCAACTATTCCTTGTAATTCAGGTTTGTGAAACTGGAAGGAGTGTCTTGAAAATCACTTTATAATATTTGCATATGATAAGTTTATGTACATGGAAAAGCATCATTTATTAATCAATAATACCTAATATTATTAATGCCTATTATATGTTAAATTTCTTACATACATTTTTTAAAAGATTTTATTTATTTATTTGACAGAGAGAAACACAGCTAGAGAGGGAACACAAGCAGGGGGAGTGTGAGAGGGAGAAGCAGGCCTCCTGCAGAGCAGGGAGCCCAATGCAGGGCTCCATTCTGGGACTCCAGGATCATAACCTGAGCCAAAGGCAGTCACTTATTTTTTAATCTCAAATTTTTAATCTCAAAATAATCTTGTGAATGAACTGTGGATTATATAGGAATAGTTTTAAGTAATTTCTGTATAAACAAAGACTGGAGTATAAACAGAGACTGGAGTAGTCAGAATATCTAATTCTTACTATAATCATGAATATTCCTGGAGCATAGAAAAAAATGGATTCCAATGGTATCATTATTTCTTGCAGTTATTTTGCATAATACTTCTGAAATATATAAATTATGGAAGCATGGTGTAATAAAAGGAATTTGGGAAATAACTCTTACTTATGGAACCCTACCCCAAATTTACTACCATAGTAGTTTGTAATGGTCTTTCTTCGGATTATAAGTATGGATATTTTTGTGGGTGAAAAATACATAAAATAAGTTATTTGCATCAGACAGCATTTATGCAGCATAAACTCATCTCTATAAGTCATAGAAAATGATGACTGAGAATGGTGTAAGCCAAAAATATTAAGTATAAATTAGGGACTAATAATATAACTATAAATAATATCCCTTTATCTTAGCAGGGGACCCAGAGCACAGAAATGATGGGTATAAATGCCATGTACAGAAGATGTCGGTGCTGGGTTTTTCAGCTGGGTCATCACTTAATTCATAGCCAGTTGAGTGATAAAATAATTGAACAAGCCTCTCAAACATGGAGCAGCATCAAAAACTTCATCCACTTCCAAAGCCCTTGGACTCAAATCTGTTTGAAGATATCAGGTTATGATGGTGAGAGTAGGGGTAGGTTGGCAGCTTCTTCCTTCTTCCAAGGAAGTTTGGCATGCCATCTTCCCCTCCCTTCCCTCCTTCCTAATGCCTTTGTATACTCAATAAATGTGGAGCATTTGAGGAAGAAAAAAAACTCTCTTGTCCTTTGTTCTTTACCTTTTATTGCCCTGAGGTAGATCCTTAATTGTAGCTTTGAAATTAAAAGCTAGCTTATTGAGACTAACAGAAAAGGAACTGCAATTTCAAGATTGCCAAATTTGTGTGTTGTTCTTGAATTCTCTTCAGAATCCAGCCAACTCTAAATCCTCTTTTTCAGAATTCATTTAATATAAGATAATAATGGTTGTCAGAATCAACTCAGGCAGTTGTTGAAAGGCAACTTTTTCCTAAGCCAGTTCTATGTGCCAGCCACCACTGTTCAAAGCACTGGAGATATGTGAGTGAACAAAACAAAGTTTTTATCTTCATGGTCCTAATTCTAATGGCGGAGCAAAGAGATAACAAAAATGTAATACGATTTCAAGTGGTATTATGTGCTCTAAAGAGAAATAAACTAATATAAAGCATAAAAAATGAAATGTGTATGTTTCCTTTCTGATGAGGTGATATTAGAGGAGAGGTTTCCATGGAATTAGAGAGCAGGACAGTTGATAAAGTGAGGAAAGAGCTGCTCAGATAAAGGGAAGAGCAACTATAAAAGCTTTTAGAGAAGCATGTACTTGGCAGGGGGCCAGTGGGACTGAAGAAGACTTAAGGAATGAGTGACAGGAGAAAGTAAATCTGAAGGGTAGCTTGGGACGAGACCATAGAGAATCCAGTAAGTCATTGGTTAGAATTTTGGGTTTTATATTAAGTTTGTTTGGAATCCATTGAAGAGTTTTTGTGGAAGAGTGATGTAATCAGATTTACACTTGTAAAGGTAGTCCTTCTGGCAGAAGAAGAATTATAACTGATAGAAACTTGGATCTATGCAAAGAAACAGAGAGCACTAGAAATGATATCTATATGGCTACAAATAAAATACTTCATTTTAAAATATTTAAACCTTTGAAAAAATTGACTTAAGCAAAAATAACGATATGTTTTTTGAAGTTTATAACATATAGAAGAAAAATATTCATCAACAATAGTTCTAAAACAGTGAAAGGAAAAACAAAAGTATGTTGTTATAAAATTATTATACTATATGTGAAGTGGTAAAATAGTAGTCAAAGGTAAACTGATAATTTAAAAATGTATATTATAAGCCATAAACAGCCGCTAAAAAAAGAAAACACATGTAAAAAAAATATAACTAATAAGCAGCAGAGAAAATAAAATGGAACCACAAAAAGCCTAATTAATTCGAAAGAGAAAGAGGAGAAAGGGAACAAGCAGCATATTTGGGAAATAGAAAAAAAATAGCAATATGGTAGATTTAAAACCAAACCACATCAATAATCATTAAATGCAAATGGTCTAAATATTCCAATTAAAAGTCAGAGATTGTCAGATAAAAAGCAAGACCCAATTACCTGTGGCTTATAAAAAAACCACTTTATTTATTTATTTTTAAAAAAGATTTTATTTATTTATTTGACAGAGAGAAACACAGCAGCGAGAGAGGGAACACAAGCAGGGGGGAGTGAGAGAGGGAGAAGCAGGCTTCCTGCTGAGCAGAGAGCCCGATGTGGGGCTCGATCCTGGGTCTCCAGGATCATGATCTGAGCTGAAGGCAGTCGCTTAACCAACTGAGCCACCCAGGCTCCCCAAAAAACCCACTTTAAATACAAAGACACAAATGGGCTAAACATAAAAGGATGGAAAAAGATAAACTAGGCTAAGACTAATCAAAAGAAAGCTAGACTGATTATATTATTACAGATAGATTTTAGAGAAAGGAATAAAGAAATATTAATTCATCAAGAGGATATAACAGTCCTCAATGTTTACATATCTAGTTACAAAACTTCAAAGCACATAAAACAAAAACCAATATTACTGCAATGAGAAATAGACAAATCTATAATTATATTTAAAAATATTTTAACCTCTCTTGCATTAACTGATAGAATAGAAAATTAGAAGATATGTAGAAGACTAGAACAGCACTGTTAATCAACTTGACTTAATTGACATGTATAACATTCTAGTAGACAATAGCACACATATTCTTTTCAAATGTATAGAGAATATTTACTAAGACTGGCCATATTCTGCACCACAAAACAACTAAATGCAATAAATTTGAAAGAATTCAAATTATACAAAGTATGTTTTCTGACCACAGTAGAATTAAGTTAGAAGTAACAACAGAAAGACACTGGAAATCCCTAAATATTTGGAAAAAATAATACTCTTCTACATAACCTATAAATCAAAGAGGAAATCAAAAAAGAAAATAGAAAATATTTTGAACTGAATGAAAATTAAAATATCAAACAAAACGAGAGTGCAGGGAGGAGTAGAAGAAGGGGAAGAATCTCAAGCAGACACTGTACTTTGTGGGGCTCAATCCCACACCCTTGATATCATGACCAAAGCTGAAACCAAGGAAACCAATAGTTGGATGCTCAACTGACTGAGCCACCCAGGTGCTCCAAATATGCTCTCCTCTATTGCTACATCAAGAGGTAGAGTCTATTTCACTGTCCCCTTGAGCCAGATTTGGCTGTAACTGCTTGACCACTGGGTTAAAGTGGAAGCAAGATGATGCCCCTGTTCTGGGAAGAATGCTTAATTAATCTGGTAGCTTTCATTTTTTGTCTTTAGGAACGCTTGCTCTTGGGATACTTTCTTGGAAATTAGCTGCCATTTTGTGAGAAGATGAAGCCATAGGGAAGACCACATGAAGGCACTCCAACTGGCAGCTGCAGCTGAGTTCCTGGTTGACATCCACCCATCATGGCTGTCTAACTGGGTTGAACCTTCAGCTGCCTCGAGACCCAGCTACCAAATGAGTGCAATTTTATAAGACACTCTAAATGAGAATCACTCACTTGAGCCCAGGTACCCCCTAGAACTATGAACAATAATGATAAATTATTGTTTTAATCCATTTAACATGAATTGTAGTAAGATTTTCTTCAAATATTATACTTTTTTTTTTTTTAAGATTTTTATTTATTTGACAGAGAGAAACACAGCCAGAGAGGGAACACAAGCAAGGGGAGTGAGAGAGGGAGAAGCAGGCTTCCCGCCGGGCAGGGAGCCTGATGTGGGACTCGATCCCGGGTCTCCAGGATCATGACCTGAGCCGAAGGCAGTCGCTTAACCAACTGAGCCACCCAGGTGGCCCAAATATTATACTTTAATAAATATATCTTTGCATTTCTAATACACTACATACTTTTAAAATTCTTAAAATTAAGACTATGAAGCCTGTGAAGTATTTATTTAAAAATTAATTTATAGAGATCTTGGGGCACCTGAGTGGCTTAGTCGTTAAGTGTCTGCCTTCAGTTCAGGTCATGATTTGAGGGTTCTGGGATCAAGCTCCATATTGGGCTCCCTGCTTGGTAGGAAGCCTGCTTCTCTGTTTCCCACTACACCTGTTTCTGTTCTCTTTCTCACTGTGTCTGTGTCTGTCTCTGTCAAATAAATAAATAAAATCCTTAAAAAATTAATTAAAAAATTAATTTATAGAAATATTTAAAGGTGCTGTCTCATGGACCAGTTTTAAAACTATTTAACTTGGCCTAGGATGTTGTTATTTTAAATTAGCATAATGTTTTTAGTAGAACAGAGTTATCATTTTCCTTGAATACTTGCTCATTTCTCAGTTCACAAATATGTACAACTTTTATCTTTTTCTTTCTTTCTTTTTTTTTTTTAGAGTGAGTGAGAAAGAGAGAGAAAGGTGAGGGTATAGTAACAGGGAGATAGAGAATCTTAAGCAGGCTCCACACCCAGCATGGAGCCCTACTTGGGGCTCAAACTCACAACACTGAGATCATGACCTGATATGAAATCAAGAGTCAGAGGCTTAACCAGCTGAGCCACTCAGGCGCCTCTGTCTTTTATTTTTTTTTCTAAGATCTTATGTATTTATTTGAGAGAAAACACAGAGAGCATGAGGAGGGAAGGGGCAGAGGAAGAGGGACAAGCTGACTCCCTGCTGAGCATGGGGCCAGACCTGGGATCCAAATCTCAAGACCCTAAGATCATGACCTGAGCCAAAGTCAGATGCTTAACCAACAGAACCACTCAGGTACCCTAACTTTCATCATTTTTAATGCAGTTTGTGGATTCACTAGGAATTACATTACCTTCAAATACATTCTGAAAGTCACCAACTACTAGGAGGGTTTTTTGTTTTTTTGGTTTTTTTTTTAAAGATTTTGTTTATTTGACAGAGAGAAACACAGCCAGAGAGGGAATACAAGCAGCCAGAGTGAGAGAGGAAGAAACAGGCTTCCTGCTAAGCAGGCAGTGTGATGCGGGGCTTGATCCCAGGACTCCAGGACCATGACCTGAGCTGAAGGCAGAGGCTTAACCATTGAGCCACCCAGGTACCCCTAGGAGGGTATTAATAAGAGTTAATTTGAGACTCAGTGGGTTTAAGTCATTCTTCAATTTCTCTTTAATGTAGTTGGTTTGTGAATTTATAATTCTTACTCCATCCCAAATCAGGGGACAGATTTCATTTCATAAACCTCTGCGTGTCATAGATCTCATAGCTCAAAGAAGACTTAAGAAGATAGCAGGGTGTGTGGAGCAGGTCCCTAGACCAGTAAAACTGAAAACTCAGAAAAACTGGCTTCTGTTTCATTTGTGTTACTAGGTTTAGTCATTTTACCTAATTTTCTTCCTTTGTATTCAGATATTAATTCTTCTTTAAAGTTCTTCCCAATCAAATTGGGGGCAAAGTGAGGCATTTTGATTCCCAGACATGTTCTCTTTGCCTGCAATGGTCTCTTCTGACCTTAGCTTTTGAGAGGAGGCCAAGTTCTGTGTTCTGGAGCCAACTGATCTTTAGCTTGACTCCCAAAGTGAGCCGGGCACTGTCAGATGTTAATGCTATGTGACTGCAACTTCGAGAGGCTGGTCATAACATTAGAAATGCACAAATTTAAGAGGACAGGTACTGATTAGTTCTAATTGTTCTATTTATATACATATACAACAATTAATAAAATATAATCCAGGATTCTTCCAATATTATGATTTTCTTGAATAATATAGATAGGAACAGAAGAATGGACACAAGATAATAATAGGATGTCCAAAAATAGAGATGTTAGCATATTCAGTTCCTTTTTTGTTTTTTTTAATTGTTTTGTGCATACCCTTCAGTTTTACCCAACCATGAAAAACAAGGTGATAATCTCACCCATCCATTCATAGAGCTGTGACAAATACCTCAGGACAATGCTGTCACCCACACTGCATTGTGCTTAGGAGTAAAGAGGTAGGATGGATATAGAAATTGAAGTTTAATAGGCAGCTTCACCCACATCATTTTAATTCAGCTTGCTCTTGTTCAATCTTTTTAGAAAAAATAATGTTGAAAAGGAGTTCTTACCCATAACTTAAAGAGACATTAATAGTTAAATCCACAAAGAAAAAAAAGGGAAACATGGAAAAATGTTCACTTTTTTTGAATAAACAAAGAAAAGCCAATGCATCAAGTAATATGCATCAAAAGTCTTTAAAATATCTTTTATCCTATCTGTTGCTTCTGCTTCATGAGAGATTCCCTTTCTGCATTATTTATGGTGGTAAAATAAAGAAACCAATGCCAAACAGTAGAATGATATGTAAACTACACTACAGTTGTTCTGCATAACATAAATTCTGTAAAAATAGTATTTACAAAGACTGTGAAATAATATGGGAAAATGTTTTTCAAATCATATTATGTGAGTAAGTGAAAACTTAGCATTCAATAAATTGATCGATATTCCAAAAAATACTGGAGTACCTACATATTTTAAATCTTTGAAGAATATCTGTGAGCTAGAAAGTAAGGAAAATAATACCTGGAACCTGGGAAAGTAAGCAAAGAATTGAAGCTGGGTGTTTGTATAACCAGGTGAACTTGGACTTTAATCTGCATTTTGGAGTAGTAATCTTGGATTATGGCTCTAAGACCAGGATCGAAATGCCAAGGACCTCTCCATGAGGTGGAGTTAGATAGAAAGCACCTCCCATTAAGCAGGAACAATGAAGAGTTGACTCTACATGGGGATCCAATAAGGACATTTTAGACAACACAAACTGAAAAAGTTTGTGTCCACCAGGGCTTAACTAAAGGAAATCTGAAACGCTTTATTTTAGGTGGAAAACAAATAGAAGATTTGAGATGCAAGAAAAAAATAAAGGCAAAGAAAGTGGTAAATATGAGAGTAAATCTAAGCCTCTAAAACCAAATTTGATTGTACTAAAAACTTACCCTGTGGAGTAAAAATTTTAAAAAAAGATAGAAATGAACTGCTTGATAATAACAGCATATAAATTAGGAAGGGATTAAATAGAACTGAAGTCCTCTAAGACCCTTGTATTGTTCAGATAGAAAGAAAAGATTAACTTTAAACATTGCTAAGTTAGCTATGCACAGTAAAATTTCTAGAGTGATCAGAAGATGAGACATGGAATATATATGTAATTTTCAAATTAATAGTATGATAAAACATCTTGTAATCTGAAGTAAGATTTTAAAAAAAGAGAAAAGGAAACAGAAAAGACAGGATAAATTTTAAAATTTGGGGGTAGAAAGAAATTCAAGTATCAGTAGATCAATGTTCCCATGGAAAAAATCAAAGATTGTTAGGCGGGATTATAGACAAAACAAAGTAAAATTGAGATATAGACTGCTTACAAGAGACACACTAAAAGCATAATAATAATAAAAAAAGCTCAAAAGTGAAAGAAGAGAAACACATTTTAGGCAAAACTGAATCAAAAGAAACCTGGTATAGCTTTATTATTTCTATCAGACAAAATAATTGTAAGCCAAAAAGCATAAAAATAAATAAAAAGGATCAATCATTTTCAGAGATTGTAATATACCTGTTTCAGTAACTGACAAATATAGGGGGGGAAAGGTAAGATATAGAAGAGCTGAATAATGGATATATAATAAAGTGATCAAGGTGTTTTACAACTGAATCATCAATTTTTTTTAAACACACATGAAATATTTAAAAAACTGATTACATACTTGCCCCTAAGGTAAGTGTCAAAAACTTGCAACAATTGGCATTTTGCAGATCATGTTATTTGACCACAATAAAATTAATCTAGAAAATTCAAATAAAAAGATTATCTGACAAATAAAAATATTCTCTAGATAGGAAACCAAGAAACTTATTTTTAAATAAGTCATGTACCAAAGAAATCATAAAGAAAATTAGAAAATATGTAAAACTGAATGATAACAAAAGCACTATCTATAAAGACTTATGGGAAGTAGCAAAAGCATTATTAAAGGAAAAGACATAGCCTTAAGGACTTTTATTAGAAAGGCTGAAAGCTGCTGAGTTATGCATTTCTATCAAGATCAGGTTAGAAAAGAAAGAACTAAGTAAACCCTAAGAAAGCATACATTTCTATGTATGTCTAAGCACACATAGAAATGTATGCTATAGTAGAAATTAGTGAGGTACCAAACAAACATTACTTAGAAAGGACCAACAGAGACAAAAATTGGATCTTTGTCAGACTAATATAATTTATAAACTTATGGCAAGTATGATCAGAATAAAATGGGAAAGAAAGACAATATTAGAAACAAAAAGAGGGGCATAACTTTAGTGCTGCAGGAATTAAAGTGATAAGAGGACATTATGAAATTATATTCTAATATATTGAAAATTTAAAAAGATGAACTCATTTCTAGAAAAATGTCACCTATCAGATTGACTCAAGAGGATATGGAAAACCTGGATAGCCATATCCAGTACATGGGGCTGGTAAACTATGGTGTGTGGGGTAAGTCTAGCCTGAGGTCAGTTGTGTACAGTGGGCAAGCTGAGAATTGTTTTTATATCTGGAAGAAAAAAAAAAGGTAAGGAAAAGAAAAAATAAAGAAGATCATGTGACAGAGGGCAACATGTACAAGGATATTTAAAGCAGCACTGTCTGTAGTAGCAGAAAACAAAGGCCCACCTCAATTCCATGAACGGTAGAATAGACAATATAGACTGTGGATTACTTATATGATAGAATATTGTACAGCAGTGAGAGTGAATTACAGTGACATGTACCAACATGGGTGAATATTGAAAAGAAAGGCTGAAGGAAAACAAGCCACAAATGAATACATGAAATATGAGTTAATTAAATAGAGTTCAAAATTGCGGCAAAGTTGAGCTGTATTATATTTACTGATACGTTACTATAAAGAATAATAAGGAATGAAGAACACCACAGTCGAGGAGAATGGTGAAGGGCTGTAATTGGAGACAATTATTTAGGGACTTCTAAAAAAAATGATAAGAGGGCAAGATTGTTTGCGGGGTGTATTGCAACTTTGATTTTAAAAACACATGCAGGGGGGGGTCAAGATGGCGGAAGGCCAGGTGACCGCATTTCGGGGAGTTCCCTGAAGAGAGCTGAATTCCAGCAAAAAAACCACTACAAGACCACCGTGAACACCCATGAAACCAGCCTGAAATGTGATATTTCCCACTTCTGGACCACCACGAGAGACAAAGAACATCGGCAAAAAAGTAAAAACAAATTGGAGGGTCTGGAGGCTTGCCCCCAGAGACAGGGGAGTGGGGGAGGAAGCCCGCAAAGCTGAACCACTGAAAACAAATACCCCAAAACGAAAGTGCTCTGTGAGTGAGGAATAACAGCAGATTACGGCCTGAATCGGGGCTAGAAAGAAGCTAAACACAGCGGAGCCCGGGGCAAGGCAAGGAGACTTTTTAAAATCTTTTATTTTCTTTCTTTTCCCACTGCCCGGCCTCCCTCCGCCCCGGCAGGCCCTGGCCCCTGCGCGCGTAGCCGCCTTCCTCCGCCAGAGCTGCCACAGCTGCCGGGAAAGCAGCGGGAGTGGATTCTATTTCTACGCCGCTGCCCTTCTCTCCCGTTTCTCTCCACACCGTGGGCCGCGTGTAGACCCCCCCCACTCAGGGAAGGTGTTTTTACAGACTTGTGTGGGACCAGAGAGGCCGCGGGTCCCAGGGCGCAGACAAAGTCGCACGATCCAAAAGGAGTTGTGGCTTTGAGGTGCGGGAGGGAAACGACAAGTGGGGACAGGGGCAGAAATCAATACAACATCTGCACCAGCCCGGCTGTGACAGACTGCCAACTGGGAGGCAGGAAAGAGCCCCTCCCTGTGTAGAGGCTCGCTCTGGGAGGGAGATCTGGGCACAGACATCCTGCTCCAACTTGACTTCCTCAACTGCTGAAAAAAGACGCAAAAGAACAACGCTCCGCTACCAGAGAATTGTAACCTGATAATCTGGTTACCATTGAGACAGGCCTCTAGCAGGGGGGCCGAGAGACTCAGCCTAGGTAGAAGGACTGAAAGGGAACGACACGCCCCGCCCCCAGGAAGCACGCCAGAAGCTCTGGAGGACAACATTCCAATGCAAAACCCCAAATCGGGGGAAAGGCAATTTATTAAACTCCTGGCACTGACTATAAGTACCAAAAACTCTACAACTCATTGATAAAGTTTTCCACCTCATTTACTTTTTTAAACTTTTTTCTAGTTTTACTTTTAAAGCTTCCACTTTAAGCTTAAAATTACATTCTCACGGTTTTTCTTCTTTCAATTTTTATCCCCCTTCTTATCACAACGTGATACCCAATACAACACCCCATAACATTTTTTACTTTTT